>JAGVSP010000548.1:27500-85000 GCA_022494985.1 Micrasema minimum | reverse complement strand
TTAAGATTAAAATTATTTTTTTTTACCCCAGATACAAAAGTCATGTTACATATTCAACTCCAAATATGGTGTAGATTCACCAGTTTTCGGGTTGTACTACGAGTTTTGTTATTCCATATATAAGATTTTTTAAGTGTAGTATTCAGTTTCAGAAATGGTGGCCCGGAGATACACGTATAAAGCTATCACTTGTTTTTTTAAATAAGATATTATAAAGATATTTGAATAAAAAAGACTTTTTCTATTTTGAGTTATTGAGTATCTAAAAAAAGTACCTTTAAAGGGACTTACACTGCTGGTACAATTATCTTGTAAACCAAAATTTTCTGAGTGCTGAAAAATAAAATGAAAAATTGTAAGATCATCGGTGCATACCGTCTGTAAATTTGGATAATTAATAAGCAAATTACGGTAATTTAAAGTTTGTGGTAACGTCGCCGGTTTTCGGATAAATCTTGGATTTTTTTTATCAAAATCAATAGAATATAAAATCTTTTCAGTCCCGTACAAAACAGAGAATAAGGATCATAAAAACTACTGCTTGTTAATAGGAAAGCCTACTCTGATTTCTGACTAGGGTTGATCAATTTGATATTTATAGTTGATTTAAGTCTGAAGTTCCATAAATTGCCTATAATTTACAAATAACAGAATGTTAGGTAAATATAGGGAAAAATTGTTGTTTAATACGTTGTGAAATCGGGAATATTATGTCATATATTATATTGTATTTAAAATTATTAACTAAAGTTTGAATGTATTTTCCTGAGTATCTTGCGAAGAAATGTTCATTAGGTAATGTAAAAGAAATTTAATTAAGTGAATGATACAAAATTTATGTCGAATATAATGTACAAATATAAAGGAGTTGAAATCTTTAAAAATTGTTTTATTTAACCTTTAAATGTTTTATTTAAATTCATCCAAAATGGATAATTTTGTATTCATTCCCCATGTGAGAGACACTGTTCTCAAAAATTTTACTATGAGTACCTGGTTAGGTACCACGACTTGCAGCGATATATGAGAACAGGTGTGGAAGCAAATTCTGGCCAGCATGCTTCCCCCCCTAATGCTATGACACGACTGCTCTGTCAAGATCAAACCATTAAGAAGAAGAAGATGATCTATGGAATAATAATATTATTTACTGCTAAAATTTAGAATTAAGTTTTAAGTTTTTGCATAAATCTGGCAATCTCATCGTATCCTGTCAGTCAAATATTTTGATAAAATTATCAGCATTATTCTATTTTCACTTCCTACCTGATTTGAAGAATTAAACACACAATTTCATTGTTTTGAGAATAATGCTGTAAGCAGGGTTGTAAAGTTGAATTCTAAAGGAATTCAAGCCAAAAAAATGACTGAAAATGCCTCTGGTTCCTATACTTATTATTATAGTTTATTACAACACTTGTTTGCTGTATGTGCCGATTTTATTCGAGGATGATTTTCAGACAATGCATTGCCATCTTTATAAGAAAACTATATTCATTTACTTGATGTGCGATAATTCTGTGACATTAGATACCAGCTGAAGATTTCATTAAAATATTTATTTTCCTCTAAGCATACCTAAATCTAGACTGTAATACTCCTAATTCTATGAACAGAAACAGTCCAGGAGGAGATTTAAAACATTATTTATTATTAACATGAATATTTAACTATATACACATTGATATTTTAAAATACATATTAATACTTACTTTTTACGTGTCAAAAGCAAAAAACACTTTGGTTTTATAATATTTATTTAGGTATGTGTGTTCAGTAATGAAATATTTAGGAATAATTGTATTATACTAAAATATTATTTTTTTTACAGCTAAAAAAATAATAAACAACACTAACAAGGCTGGTTGTCCTATTCTGAGAAAAATATAGGTATTTGTTTTTGAGTTCCTCAAATAACCGAAAATAATTATAACACAAATTGGAAGTCTAACCAATATATTATAATGGGAAGTGTCGAAGTTGGAAAATTTTTTACATAACGTCCATTGCCTTGTTTATTAGGAAGTATATTGTGTAATTATATTATCTGTTTTACAAAAGTTTTCGGTCTCCTAGGCATTTGATTTAATATATTACACTTAGATCTGCCTTGCAGAGTAAATTATTTAGAAAAAGTAATGCACCACGTAGAATCCGCACCTCAATACACTTACACGGGTCGACCTATCAGAGCCTTCGACTGCGCCAAGCATCTGCCCCACACACGCGCAAATGGTATGGCATAAATATAGGATTACAGTAACCAGTATACAATAATAACACGTTCCTTACGGTGGAGCGTTCATCAGAATTTTACCATGGCATCTAAAATTACTTTTTTTTTCTTGTGGACGGGCTGTTAGCTATTATTTAAGAAGAAAACTTTCTTTGTGAATAATACCTATTTTTAGGCTATGTAAACAAATATAAATAAACACTTTTACATGTGGAAAGTAACACCATATTTTTCTTAATTTTTTCCGTACGGTTTTATACACGGTTTCACTACACAGGACGAAGGCATTTCGGAATGTTTTCTGAAACGTCGGACTCTGCCGGCGGTTAAAGAAATACTAAATTACGCGTCTGGCGGAGTTGGAGGTTTTGACGGAGTTGAAGTGTCATTCAATTTTTGGGTTCCGTTCAAATCTAAGTGTATTATAAATCAATGGTCATAGGAGATAAAAAGTATAAAGTATTTATACCCACATGAAATTATGATAGTTGTCACTTATTATTGTTGCCGATTTCTCCCAGATGAGGTTTGCTCATTTTCTTCAGAGCTACTGATGAAGAAAGGTCATTTTAATCTGTTTTATTTATCCAGTCCATTATTTATGTGTTTTTTAGATTTAATGAAGTCTTTCTAATGTTAAAATGAAAGGGTAAGTCAAATAATTCGTTATCTTACAATAAGTTTATTTGATTTATTTAAGTTAAGAAGAATATGTAATAAAAAATTATTATAATGTTTATAAAAATAAACATTATATTATTTAAGAGATAATTATAATTAGTGATTAGATGACACCTATTTTAATACTGAATTCAAATTTAAACATGGTAATTATAAAGAAATTTCAATCAGTTGTCATTTTAATTTTTTAATTATATTTTTATGACGACAATAATACATCTAGGTATTAAATGTTTAATTTTTTGTTACATTTTCATTGCAAATATTTTTTCATCACATGTATTTTGTGAATTTGTGACAATTCTTATTATGTGCCGTAATTATTGTGTCGTATTTAAGTAATGTGAATTAAATTGAACATTTGGGAACTATAAAGAAACTAAGCCTTTAAAACAAGTTTGTTTTAGTTCTTATTGCCTCAAACATTATTTGTGTTTTCATTTTGTTTACATTTTTTATCTCAAAAGGGTCATGATCAATATCAGATTTTTACCAGATGTTGCGTATTATATTGTGTGTAAAATAGTGTAAAGTCTTCATAAAAATTTCCAAAACTTTTCAAATAATACAGGTAGGCTCTATAAAAAACTTCAAAGGGACTGCTACAAACATTAAAAGTTAATATAAATTTGTTAAAAGTTCCATAGTTACACATGTACATATACATGGTGTAACAAAACTCGATGTACAAGCGGGAAACCAGTGAATCTACATCATATTTGGAGTCGATTTTGTAGAGTAAATTTTTTTTTATTTGACCCTTAGTTTTCGAGAAAATTGATTACGAAGTTGATTTTTTTTTTCGATTTTTTTTGCAAATTGTTTTCAAATATCATGTATTCGGTCAAATTAATACGGTCCATAAAGAGAACAAAATTAAAAAACGCGTTTTAATAAGAATTTGAGCAATTTTACTTAATCTCCCATACTTATGAAAACTTTAGTGAAAAGAAAAAAAAAAATTATTTCAAGCTCAGATTAAAAAGTCATATTACACAATCGTCTCCAAATACGATGTAGATTCACCAGTTTTCGGGTTGTACATCGAGTTTTGTTACACGGTGTATACTCTACGACAGTGATGATTAATTTAAGCCCGATGGGTTTTATTTACTACAATTGACATCTGTAATACATGTAAATCTTTTTTGTAGCAACAGAAGAAAGATTTTGGTGGACGTCTGTCTTATTTTAGTACTAAGTTTGGTAAATCTACCAATAGATATCAGCGGGTTACCACTAGACCTTTCTAGTGATTGCACCCTCCCTGTCAACTTTCAATGCAGAAGTGGGGGGTTGTGTATTAGGAAGAACTTGCAATGTGATGGCAAGATAGATTGTCACGATGGATCAGATGAAAGTAATTGCGGTAAGTTTATTTATTTGTTAGCTAGGAATCTGAAGGAAGCAAAGAACTATAAACTAAACAATAATTGTTTGTTCAATTGCTTTATTTAAGGATCCGAGTCTTGTAAGGAGCCACATTGGTGGCGCTGTAATGATGGTGTGTGTATAAATTCACTTTTTCGCTGCAATAACGATTATGATTGTTCAGATCATTCTGATGAGAGTGGTTGCAGTCGTAAGTTCATTTTATTACTATTCCACCTTAAAATCCACACAGATTTCTAATATTATCCTATTTTCTTTGTTTTCTTTTTATTTTCTGCAGATAATTACAAACAAGATGAAGCGCTGTTCATGAATTGTACAGTAAACCAGCACAAATGTAATGATGACCTTTGTATCCCACTAAGTTCGGTCTGTGATGGTATTCCTGACTGCTTCGATCACGGAGATGAAATCAATTGTAATTTAACTCTGGTATGTTTGAAATTTATGGTTTTAGTTTTTTACAATATTTTGTCTTTGGGAAGAACTTACAATATCAATATCAAGTATTTCAATTTTGGACTGTTAGTTATTAACTTCTATTTCAAATTTGGGTTCAAACACAAGACTTGTAAATAACTCTATTAAAAAATGTAGAAAACGAAAGTTGTGGCGTAAATTTTCTAAAATAGGTTTGCATTAGATATTTGGATTTCTTTTGTTTCAGCATAATTGCCACGATGGGTTTCTGTGTTCCAATGGTCACTGTATCATAAATTCGTGGAAGTGTGATGGACATGATGATTGTGGTGACAATAGTGATGAAACAAATTGTCGTAAGTGATTAGTTATTATTCCTAATAAGCTTCGCATGATTTTTTAAATTAAATGATTACAAAACCATCCATGCTCTCCATTTGCTTCATTTTAATTTAATTTCACATTTTTTAACATCTGCATCACATCTGTCTCCTCTGTGGCTGCGAGTCGTAACACCTACTGCCCAAAATAACAGACTTAAGTTTTGAGAATCAGTGCCTTGGCGAATCGGAGTTTTGAGAATTATTTTATGTAACTTAAATAATACTTTAAACAGATTTATGGTACTATGATAATATTTTAAAATAGCATTTATACAAAAACGTAGTTTTGGCATTAGATTTCTCTAGATTGAATATGTCATTAGATAATTCATTATTGCAGGTGTGAATTGAGCCTAAATTACCCCTTTCCATAGTGAGTAATCTGGTTCCTACATACAGATAATGCTTTTCTGGGTTATTTGGTCGTGTTTGTTAGACAGGTTTGAAAAATATGGCTTAAAATAAATAATTTTTCAGATGTATCAAGTTTGGGTGTACACCTACCTTGCGACGGGACTATTGGAGAATATTTTAAGTGTGCAGACAATTCAAGTTGTTTAAATGTGCGGTATTTGTGTGATGACCATCCAGATTGCATGGATGGATCAGATGAAGGAGCAGGATGCAATCTAAGTAAGTTTATTTAACTTAGATTTTCACATTGAACGATATATTCATATTGAATCACATATAAATATAAATGTTTTAAGTCCCAACTATTTTAGAGCAGGATCCCTAGAAGTTGTACAATAAATGCAAGTCGCAATCAATTGTTATTTGTAACAATGAATTAAAATAAAATCTTTATATTGCAAAATTGCTACTTAGCATGTGTCAACTTTGTACATTTTACCAAAAATTATTATTTTAATTAATTGAGAAAATAGAGGATGGAAACTGCTGAATATATTTTTACTTTAAAACAAATACAGTGAAACCTCTATCTATCGTTCCTCGAATAATCGTTTTTCCGGATGTGTCGTTTATTTCTTCTAGTCCAAATTCATTTCATACAAAAATAGGTCGCATTGACCGTTTCTCTATCCACCATTTTACCGCATTCATCGTTTGAATTACGCTATGTATGTATAAACAAAGCATAAAATAACAAAACCAAAGGTGCTGCTTGTTTGTCAATCGGTAAATCAACACAGGAAATGTAATTTTTAAAACATTGATTAAAGGTAGAATAAAATGTATAAACATCATAAGATGCATCATAAGATGACAGAATTGAGAGCTTTTGGAACTAGCACCAAAGTCTTGAATATTTTGTATTTTGCTTATTGATTAATCCATAGATTGACAAATTAAGGATAATATGGATGGTATGTGTCTAGTAAGTATTTAGATAGAACTAAATACTTTCAAGACGTATACGCCTCTAAGACTAGCTAACACAAATAGTTTTGTATTTTATCATTTTATTAAAATATCGATCATTCAAAAGGCTTGTTGTTTGGTTTGCAGAAAAATGCGCCGAAACTAAATGCAGCCACTCGTGTATCAACTCACCCGAGGGTCCTCTTTGCATGTGCCCCCCGGGGTACAACCTGACCTCTCTGACCGAGTGTCGGGACATTGACGAGTGCGCCACCGGCCACCACCAGTGCTCCGAGATTTGCGTCAACTTGCCCGGGACGTATCACTGCGCCTGTCACGACGGGTACAAACTGCAGGACGACCATAAAACTTGTAAAGTCGCAGGTAGGTTTCATTCATAAATTATCAGATATACTGTGCACCTTCAGACAAAGATAAGTAAACCAAAATTTAAAGAAAAACATTTGTTATGTAATCAGTGACACTGATGCAATACCAGAGATATTAATATTATTGTAAAAAGACATACTTGGGAAGTATGTTTACAAGAGACGGAAATGTGGATAAGGACATTGAGGGAAGGGTTAGTGCCGGAAACAGAGTCAATGGCGCCTTGAAATCGATAGTGGCAAATAAGAACTTATCGAAGGAAGCAAAATTGGCAGTACACAACGGAGTTCTGGTACCAACCCTTATGTTTGGTAGTGAAGCGTGGTGTTGGAATAGGAAGGGTGAAAGTAGACTGAATGCTGTTGAAATGCGATCTCTCAGGCGAATGTGTGGTAAAACTATGTATGATAGGTGTACAAATGTCGAAATTAGAGCAGAGTTCAAGGCTGAGATAAGCATTATCGACAAAATTAAGAAAGGGCTTTACGATGGTTTGGTCATGTAGAGTGAATGAGTGATGAAAGAACGACTAAAAGAAGTTTAAATGCAAGTGTGCCTGGATGTAGAAGCCGAGGAAGGCCGAGAAAGACATGGCATGACCAAGTACGACAAGTACTTGAAAGTGGACATGTGAAAAGTCGGAATAATCATCGTATGTGCATGAGAAGATGTATGAATGTAGAGGAAGCAAAGGAAGTATGTCAGGACAGAGTGGTATGGTGTTCTATCTTCTCTGCCTACACCTACGGGGAAATGGCATGGTGGTTAGTTAGTTAGTTAGTTAGTAAAAAGACACAGAAAACCTTTTATTATGTAGAGTAAGCATCTAGATGTTTCCTGTATGTAAAAAGAGGTTTTATAGAAAGCTCTATATTGGAAATTTCGATGTACTGTATCCAAAATATTCTAAGTTGTTTCTCCCTGCTATGAAAACGCCGTCTGCTGTCACTGCCAGGCAGTCGTTGTAAAGTATAATCCAGTACCTACTTGTCTATATAAATACATGTGTACCTACCGATAATCGAAAATGAATTATTGTGATTCATTCCACAAACTGCCTCCAAGCCAAGTGATCGGCCGCCAGTTCCCGCGCATCCTCCTAAGCCTGGATCTCGGCGTCCTGGACGTCCACTGTTGACAATTCGTCGGGTGTTTGCGTCAGAGCTGCGGGACGTGGACTCTTGACTTGGGAGGATAGTGATTCAAAACATATTAATAAAATTGTGTTTTAAATAAAAAATAGAATTTAAATTTTTAGTAAAATTTATTTTGTCTTTCTACAGATGGTGAAGGTGTGTTGGTGTTTGCTACAGATTCACAGATACGGGCATACCATCTACAGTCAGAGAAGTACTACAGTGTTGTTAATAAAGTTAATCAGGTAAGATTCTTCTCATTTTTTATCATTCTATATTCTCCGAAATTTAAATCAAACAAACAGATCTGCAGCTATCTTGGGATGTCTACGAATGAAATCTGGAAAAACCAATAATAATAATAATAATAATAATAAATAGTGTTTATTCCAGCATAACTAAGCAGTTAGTGCAATACTTAGCCATAGCATAGGTAGAATACAATACATATGT
The DNA here is from genome assembly GCA_022494985.1 of Micrasema minimum. NCBI lineage: Eukaryota > Metazoa > Arthropoda > Insecta > Trichoptera > Brachycentridae > Micrasema > Micrasema minimum. The sequence goes on along the minus strand of JAGVSP010000548.1, from coordinate 76,586 downwards.
ATTTCATAACTTAATACATACAGAGTGTAACAAAACTCGATGTACAAGCGGGAAACTAGTGAATCTACATAATATTTGGAGTCGATTTCGTAGAATATTTTTTTTTTTATATGACCCTTAGTTTTCAAGAAAATTGAGTAGGAAGTAGATTTTTTTTCGATTTTTTTTTGCAAATTGTTATCAAATATCATGTATTTAGTCAAATTAATACTGTCTATAAAGAGAACAAAATAAAAAAATGCGTTTCAATAAGAATTTGAGCAATTTTACTTAATCTGCCATACTTTTGAAAACTTTTGTGAGAAAAAAAATTTTTTTTTTCAAGCTCAGATTAAAAAGTCATATTACACAATCGTCTCCAAATACGATGTAGATTCACCAGTTTTCGGGTTGTACTACGAGTTCTGTTACACCCTGTATATGAGAACAGATAGTCAACTTAAATGACTGAACTACTTAATCCGTCCCAATAGATCTGAAATATATATACATATATCACATGTGATCATCTCACCTTCGTTGAATAAAATGATCAAGATATGCAGCTCTTGATGTAACAATGCAGTGCCTATGCACCATTGGGTGCGGATAAGAAAAAGTTGTAGTAGTAGGTAGTTGTAGTTTTTTGTAATACAAATGTTTTTTTTAAACAGGCGTTAGGAGTGGATTACGATGGAACTTACGTCTATTGGACAGAAAGCTCCATTGGATATGAAGGATTGGTCAGATCATTCCTTGATGGGACTGGTCGAGAGGTAACCGTGAATTTTTATTTGGGTCTGTACAATATTTTGTTTGTAAACTTTAAAATATTTGAAAAATTCCTAAAAAATTATGTGATTTCATTTTTGTTTTTACTATAAGTAGGCTTTTTGCTAAATTTTTTTGTGAATGCAGAAATATAAAACAATAAACCACAAAACCATTGGTGCAATCCGTTTGTAAATCGGATTATTAATAAGTGAGATACATCCATTTAAAGTTTGAGTTTTAAAACGTTTAAGTTGCTAAGTAAAAAGTTTTCAGCTAATTTCGAGGTTACTGGGTTAATTCTGCTCCTCCAGGGCTTTTTGTTATGAAAAGATTATCAAATAACATTGTTAGTGTAACAACGGTGAATAGAATGAACTCGCTATTTTCAGACTCTTGTTAAAACTGGCATCGGTATTCTGGAGGATATATCTGTTGATTGGCTCACGGGGAATTTATATTTCACGGATGAAGAATTGCAGCACATCGGAGTTTGTTCCAACGATGGATTACACTGTTCCATATTGTTTTAGCAGAAGCGTCGAAAAACCCAGGGCTGTTGTTCTCGATCCATTAAGGGGGTAAGTTTACTCAAACCGTATCCAAAAACAAAAATTCTCTGTGGCCAGGTTTGTGCCGACTTCAATATCTATAACTGTTTCTTGTATATTTCCAGAGAAATGTACTGGACAGACTGGGGCAGCCGACCCCTGATAGTAAAGGCCAATATGGACGGATCTCTGGACCACGCGATAGTGAGCACGGACCTGATGTGGCCCAACGGGTTGACCATCGACCACCCGGCTGGCCGCCTGTACTGGGTGGATGGCCACTTTTCCCGAGTGGAGAGCAGCAAGCTGGACGGATCGGATAGGAAGGTATTGCGTAGGCAAATCATTATTTCCGCCAGATTACAAACTGCCTGGGCAGTTTACAAAACAGCGCCAGATTATCATTACATGTTATTTAGTAGCATTAGACAATAGCAGACCCGCCAGCTAGGCGCCTTTAGAAAAAATATTATAAATCTTTATAAGAATAATTAAAGTTTCTTTTGAAATTGTAAATATGTTCTAGGTGGTTTTGGAGAATGTTAAAAGACCATTTTGGATCTCAGTATTTGAGGACACTCTGTACTGGAGTGATTGGGGAACATCGTCCCTACAGTCTTGTAACAAGAATACTGGTAAAGATCAGAAGTCGATTGTGTCAGCTAAAAGGATATTTGGTATGTAACAAACTTAAGAAATAATCTCTTTGCTGTGAAATATTTCAAAGACCAATAATTAATGTCCTGAATCATAATTTGGGTTTGCCTAGTTGAAATCTAATTACTACAGATGTCCAAATAGCTTACAAAGGGCTTTTGCCTTCTTGGTGATGACATTCCACTTTGTACGATCTTGTAATTTTAATTTTATGTCTTATTTGTATTTACATATTTAATTATCTTTTTTTTTTGTGTTTCTCTGCTGTTTCCTCATTTGTGTCTTCTGTTTGTTGATTTATTTATCTTAAATTCATTTTCTTTTCTGTTCCTAATTTCTACTAATGCATTGCTGCCTGTATACATTGTTATTACGCTTTTTTTCTTATTATTAAATATATTTTTTGTTATGTAAAAGTCTTCTAATAAATACCTAAGTTGATATGAGGTTGATACAAGCATTTATCTTTGAACTTTCTAGATAGATAAATGTTAATAGATACCTTGATCAAATCAGAGCCCACAGTAATGTGTATTGAAAGATGGTTCAGTACGCCTACAATAACCTTGATTTTGTTGTCTCATTTTTATGATTAACTTTTTGAAGGCATCCACATCTACCACCCAGTTCTGAAGCCAAAGAAGCACCACGCGTGTGAAGACAGCCAATGTACTCACATCTGCCTGCTGAATGGAAACAACTCCCACACCTGCGCTTGTCCCGAGGACAAATTGCTTGCAGCGGATAGAGTTTCCTGCATTGGTGGGTTGACAAGCCTCTCTGGATATAAATACAACATAAATATTCTTATATTATGAAAAATTAAATACCTTGACTTTAATCCTGCCAAAAACTAGACTTTATCTATAGTTGGCCTCAGTAGTGTAATAACTAAGATGCTATACTCACGTCTTGAGATTACAATAATCCTAAAATTATTTTTCTCAATTCTAAGTATTTGTGACAATGTTCTCTCTGTTATTGAGCTTCCTGATATAGGCCAATGGTGGTGCGGTTAATTAAAATAAATAAAATAGTAGATCTATATGGATGCGCGGAGCTGGTTACCTCAGTATTGAATTAATTTGGTCTAGAATTTCAAAATGAGTTTTTTAAAACAAAATAATATTTAAACAAAACAGTTCGCTACCTCATTCTCATATAAGTACAAATATAATGACAAAAGAGCATGGCCCTAAAAGTTTCAGCCGATCGGCAACAGATCAAACATTAAAAACATCACAGGAAAACCCTTGAAATTATGGACTTTCTGATAATCCTTCAAGGAAATAACATCACAAATTTAATGTAGTGTATGTGTCTATTCCATGCTTGAAAAAAATCCCTTTAAATTTACGTTATCTCACAGAAGAATCGAATTTAGAACCTCCATGTTGTGAGTCCAACGTCCATTACATTTTATTGATTTGTTTTGGTGTTTTTGTCTCTCGAAACAGATGCAAAGAAACCTCAGTTGTTGATAGCAAGCTTGGGTCCATATCTTGCCACAGTTCATCACCAGACATTCGGAAAGCACAACATTACCCTTCACAAGAGCCAGTTCCTTAGCATCGAGTGTCTTGCCTATGACAGAAATAAAGGTACTTCTCTTACTTTTTGCGAGCAGCCCAACAACTTAGCTTTGTTAAAAAATAAATTGAATTGTACAGCAATATAAGTGAGAAAATGAGTTAAATATGCAGTTTTGTTTCGAAAGTTATGTATTTTCTCCATAGAATATTTGTTTGTCAAAAAAACGGCATTAATCCATTTAATTTTAGATTTAAGGTTTTGTTGTTGAAACAAAAACGGCTGTGTCCAGTACAAAAACGGCAGAATGGCAGAACTAAACAAACGTTTTTTCATGATTACCAACAATTTAAGATTGTGAAAACTGCCGTTTTTGTTTCAATATGCCTCAAGTATATTTGCATAACAGGTAAATTGTTTTAGGGCAAAACATTTCCTTAAAGTTAGGCAAGTTATATTACTTATTTTGACTAATTTTCCTTATTTATATTTGCCAGAACGAGTAATTTCTTTATGATGGAGGTAGCAACAAAATATTATCTGTAGAAAACCTTGGGATGGATAATGAACTTGTAATGAACCTAGTTGATTCTGATATAGTGCAAGTAGAAGGAATGGACTATGGTAAGAAAATACAACCTTTTATTTCTTTGTCAGCAGATCCTTGCTTTGGTTTTTTTCTCAATAATTCAATGTTTTTATAAAACTGGTTAAATAATATGCAAACGTTCCACAATTTTTTGTTTGAATGCAACAAAACAATACAAAAATCATTTAACCACTGGTGGCTATTTTTGTTATATCTCTTCAAAGCGTTTATTTTACTTTTGACATATGGGCGCCTATAAAGTTCCGTAATTATTGACAGGCAACCATAGACCGAAAAATGCAATACTTCATGTTTTTTTCTTTACGATAGTGAAGCACATGTTCTTTAGCTCTGATATTTATCGATATCGATGTTTATTGAGCCTACTTATGCAACGAGGATTATTCAAGTTGATTTTTTCCATGAAAAAATATAAAATGTGATTTAAATTAAAACCTATTTGTTTTTTTCTTCTTTGTTTGTCGCGACACAGAATTTCTCAATTTACATTACGACAATAAAATAGTTCTATGCATATTTGGGTTTTCTGTAGCTCCTGCACCCGATGACAAACTCCAATTGACAGCGCTTTCGTAATATAAACTCTGCTTTAAACGTCTGGGTATGTTTATAAACTACAAAATGTTGAGCAAAAATAAAATATAAATGTGTTAAATCGATTAAAACTTCTACATAAATAAAGTCGATAATTATGAGAAATCGTTTCTGTAACGCATTAGGACATCCCTAATCGATACATAATCGAGCTGTCCTTTGGTTTTTTATTAAAGTGTTCAGCATTTAAAAATTTAATGTAAAAAATCGTCTATGTCACTAATTTTTCAGATTATGTAACAAACAATTTGTACTGGGGTGACGTTTTCCACAAAACTATTTCGGTTCTTTCCCTTACTACAAAAAAGTAAGAGGTGTTGTCCTTAGTGATGGTAGTGATTCTCCAATAGATATAGCTTTAGTTCCAGAACATGGGTGAGTACTTCACTTATTTAATAAAATTTTATTTAAGAAAACTTTTAGAATTAAAACAACCTCATTAAAAAATATATAATAAAATAAAAAACAAATTACAGCAAAAACTCATAAATACACATACTTGTAAACCAGTACACTGATGGTATTGATGTTTTCAACATTAACCCGGTCAATTTAAAAAAACAGTGTAACAGTGCCTTTCCTAGCGGCGGCGATGATTAATTACTTAATTAGTGTTTGAATAAATGAAAAAATGTATCTAGTCAACATTTTTCCATATATTTCTGTATTATATTTACATCCTTATGAGTACTGCTTAATAATTTCCTTACTTAGCTGTATGCTTACTTGGTTATTAATTTCTATTTTATATTATACCGTGTAACTTTTTTTAAATGTAAAAGCCCATGGGCGTTGAAACTGAATAAAATATATACAGTTATTGTTAAAACTTCAGGTTTATGTTCGTGGCTTTTCGAACGTTGGCGAATATGATTCACATTGACAGAATGGGTATGGATGGACTAGATCGGTCTGTTATTATCGATCATGGATATAAAGGTAAACATACTGCTTATTCTCTACTCTAACACCAGTCCTGTGACATAAGGACAAAGCATTTAGTTTATGATGTATCCTGTTAATATAATTCGAAGATTTAAAACTTATAATTGGATACTTCACGGTCAAATTCTATGCCCATGAACTTCGAATGAATTCTTTTTTGAAGCCCATGAAGTATTAAATATATTTGTTCTAGAATTTTCAAAATTAGTCATACGGGGTGGGGTTTCTTATAACAGTACAACTATAATTGATTTTCGGATGAACATTTTTAAAATATCTGATTATTTATTGTTTGGTTTTAGGTCCCAATATAAAAATATGCTATGATCACTCTACTTCACACATGTTCATATCAGACTACGGTACAGGGAAAATTGAGATGATCCATATTGATGGTATGTTATATAAACTCTACTTCTTCATTCATCCCATATCGCCAAAACGTTATTCTAATTACAGTAATCTGGATGTTCTCTAAACATTATTTCACGGTATAGAAAAGATATAGACGACACCTGTTTCTTTCACAGAAATGTAACCTAATTTGTAAAGGGTACGTAAATAGTACGATAGTGACTAATTTGGCGAAAACATTTGGCCAAGGTTGAATTTAAATTTGACACCTGTGATTGTAACTCTTCAAATACCTTGGAGTGTACATGACAAAAAATGGCGGCTTTCAGAAATAACTGGGAGTGCGGCTTGGATTAGCAGGCACCAAATTCAACAGTGTGAAGCATGTCTGGGGACGGGTGTTTACTGGGTTAAAACAATGCCTGCATCACACCTGTTCTCCACTATGGCTGTGAGTCATGGCACCTAACTATGTATCAAAATGACATGGTAAGATGCGCGGGAACTGGCAGCTGATCGCTTGGCTCGGAAGCAGTTTGTGGGATCCATATGCTCCACATAAGAAACGGATATGAAATGATATGATAATGATGTTTGTAACTATTGTGTTTATACATATTTATATAAAGTTGTGCTGTAATAAAATTCACAGGTTTAGGCAGAAGGAGCTTCCGAGACCTAAATACCCATCCATCGTCCCTGGCGATTCTTGGCAATGTTGTGTTTTGGAGTAATTTCCTCTCCAGCAGACTGTATTGGACTCCACTGTCGGACATGGATAAAAAAGTCAACAAGAAAATTAGCTTGGGTAAGAATAATCTAAATTAATTTTATAACATATTTTTAATTTATTTATTTTCATAAAGCATAAGATTATTACAAATGCCTCTTGCTGAGAACAAATTTTACAATATCTTCGCTTTCTCCGGTAAAGGTGTGTATCTCAGTCAATGTGAATTGTTCACGATATTAAAAAAAAATGGCAATGAGTATTTTAAAACTTATTTACATAATAATACCAGAATTGTGAAGGTGTGACATAGGGCCTGGCTTGGCTATGTACTCAGAAGAGCCTCACCTTTATTCCTGCAAGATCCTGCTGTCCTGGTAAACCTTTGATGTCTTTCAAACATATTCGCTAGATTGAAAAATGAATTTATCCTCCATACTTAAATGACTTGTTGTTTAGTAATATAATATATTAAATTTTTTAAACAAAACTAGATTTTTTTAAACAATGTACCTCAACAAAATACTTTGCGTCTACATATCACACATTTCATGTAAACACTTTGCCTACGTATTGCAAACATGCAATGCATCGTTAACTTGAAAAGAAATTGTTACTAATTCGACATTGTTTTTAGATTTACCATACAAAGTGACAACAATCCACTTGGCAGCAATCCCCAACTCCTATCCGCCCCTAACTTCACTTCACGAGTGTTCAATCGATGCGTCCAGCAAAAACCCTTGCTCGCACGTCTGTGTCCAAAGCGATGTGACGAGGAAGCGGCACGCCGACGACATAACAGCGATTGGCCACGCCCACCTGTGCTTGTGTCCTGCCCCCCTGATGCTGGGTCGCGACGCGGCCACCTGCGAGGCTGTGGCCCAGTGCCAGGACCACCACTTCCTCTGCAAGGAGAGCAACCTGTGCGTCGATGCGGAGAGGCGATGCGATGGCAAGGTGGACTGCTATCGAGGAGAGGATGAGAAAAATTGCAAACGTAAGATTTTTTATTTTATTTTATGAGGTAAGATCTACAAACTGAAAAAAATGTATTTCTGTGTCAATGATGTTTATTTGACATAGATAGGCTATTTTCTTCCGTTCCTTGTCATGTCCTAGCCCTAGGAAGATTGAGTCAATTCTGACTCGCTCTCAAAGGGAAACATAATGATTAAAATGTATTAGATAGTGGAAGATAGTTGTCTTTTTTTACTGCAAAATACAAATGGAACATAAAATTTTGACAGTTCTCTTTGAAATAGCTTGTCTAGTGTTAACTTAACAGTGTTCTGACAACAAAATATGTTTACCAAAATAATTTTAGACAGAGTGCAGCTCAATTCAATCACTTGTTTTCTACAAACCACATTTATTATGATTTGTTCTCTAATTGTTTTATGGTGTTGGTGAGTTGGACTGTAGTTGGTTGGTTCTTGTGGTGTTGATGATTAAAATTATTTCTTGTTGAACTTTTAGTTTTATTTTCTATAGTTTTACAATATTGTATTTGTGCCAACACGGCTAACTTTGCAACGGTTGTACTTGTTACTAGATCAAAGTTTGTGGAGAGAAAAGAACAAAATTGACATGACAGCGATTTTGATTAATGCTTTGAAGTTAGTTGCAAAGGGAAGCTATGCAGTATGCACAGGCAATAGAGTTGCTAGTATAAAAAAAAGACCTTTTAGTATAGGCTGCATGAATTTAAGTACTTGACTCATAAAAAATTCCTAGCAGGTGTTTTCATTTTATTTCAGCTCATTCTTCTTGTACTCACGATGAATTTATTTGCAAAAGTGGACAGTGTATTTCAAAAACCCTTCGCTGTGATAAACATTATGATTGCCGGGATCAGTCTGATGAAACCGATTGTGAAGATTATGGTAAATCATTTTGAAAATTATATTACTTTAGACATTGTTCAATTAGAGAATGCAATGTTTTTGTATTTATTTTAAACACTGCAGACAGTTTGTAAAATCTAAAATAAAAACTGTATGTCTACAGCATCTAGAGGTAAAAATTTTCTCCTTTTTGCTCGTAGTTATTAATTTTGCCCTTTGTTAGTCATCGGACGGCAGGTAAGAACCAGAAAAACATAATAAGTATCCTAAAAGCTGTGAAAATATATGAATCTTGAATAATATTGTATAAGGCCTTCGTACATTTTGTAAGAAACATAAAACCTTAAAGATAGAAGGCTCTCTGTTATCTTTTATCCTTTGTAGATCCAAAGAAGCGATGTGAAGAAGAACAGTTTGAATGCCGATCAGGATTATGTGTGGATGAAACATTGCGGTGCGATGGACATCCTGACTGTCCTGATAACGATGATGAAGAAGAATGCCCAGAGAATGTTTGTAAACCCAAGGAGTTCAGGTTTGTGTACCATAGAATTTATTCAATTTTAGTAAGTAAGGGGAACAGCCCTAAGAACTTGAAGCAGTACAATGCTATGTATAGAAACATTTGAGTTGCGACGCTGACTCAGCCCATAATAGTGTTGTGTAAACAAAAGTGACACCAATAGATAAACAAACAAAAGTGACGGACGTTCTTAGTACCGCTGTACAAATTACATAGTCAAAGATCCCAGGTGTTTGTCTCGATAAGAATCACCAAAACAAACCCTAACTATAATTTACTGGCGTCGTTACGGCTATACTCGAAAGCGAGATGTCTCTTTATTGAGAGTCCAGCATGTGACAACTTTACAGACGTCGGTATATCTAAACTAAAGTGTCCGACACACTCCATTATGCCGCAAGATTCGTTATTGGGTACTTGATTTTTCATCTTACCTGAATTTTTTTTCTAATAGAATGAAATGTTTCTCTCACAGATGCAAGTCATCCAAGTGTATTCCCGAATCCTGGCTCTGCGATAGAGAAGTGGATTGTCCTGATGGATCTGACGAACCTAACATGTGTGGTTAGTGCTTTTTATTAATAACGACAATATCATCATAACTAACAGACAGAAGAGGAATGTCTGTCACGCGACTATGGCCGTCCACCATACAATCATAGACCTTGATTTACTCCCTGGAATTTAGCAGTAGAACAATTATTTTTTCACACATTTTAAATTCAGTGACAAGCTCATTGTATGGTATGCTGTCAAATTTAAGATAGGCATTTTTGGAATTGGGGTCATTTTTAGGTTTCTGATAACACCGTGTAATTCTATAACTGGCTACACACATGGCAACCATGGCATATTTGGTGGAGGAGTTAGATTTAAAAAACGTTCTTCCGATAGATATCAGTGTGATAGAAAGTGACTAATATCCCTATCACTTCAAATATCTTAAGTGGGTTGGGGTGAATGTGTTTGTGACAATCTTATAGCCGAGACGGTGATAGGGCCAATGTAAGCATTTGGTTGCGTATGTAACCTTTTCTTTTTTCCAGTTATAGCTGAATCTATTAAATTTTGCAGATTACAACAAGGCTTGTGCAGCTGGCCTGTTCCACTGCCACTCTGGGAAATGTATAGAGTCTAGTCTCATGTGTAACGATATGGATGACTGTGGAGATGGATCTGACGAGATCCACTGTCTCACAGAGGAGCAGAAACGTGCACAGGTAAGAAGACTCGTCATTTTGTATCTAGGTACCTAGAAATTATGCACAAGTATAAAACCATTTATAGAAGTTTTGTATAGAAGGGGAATATGTAGGCAGCCTGTACCAATCTTCACTTGCAAAAGTTGCAATGTAAACCACTTAGTCATGCCCTATCTGAGCCGCGATTCTGTAACTTTCCTTACCGTTTTTAAGGAATCCTTAAGTAAGGATTTCTTCCCTTGCGAAAGATGACCGTAAGAATTTTGCGATTCTCGATCTATTGTTAATAAGGAAAGATCCTTACATTTTGTGGTAAGGATAAATCCTTCATATTATAAACAACATTTTTTTTAAATGAATACAAATACTTGTAGACAAATTACTGGATTATACCCATGCTGGGCTGAGGCCACATTCGTTTCCAGAGTTTCTCTGTCTCTGTTGGGATATCCTTAATATTATATTTGCAATTTTATTAGGTATTACAAGGTTACTTTTATTAACATTTGAAACACAAATTTGAATGACAAAAGCATAAAGCATGGTAATTATTTTACATAGATGGTAATTTATAATGTAACAAAGTAACAAACAATGTTTAGTTACGTTAATATGCTAAATTAAACCATGTATTTTGAATACTTTTCTGTTAAAAACCAAATTGCACAAGATCCTTAGCGTTAGCGTCGGGTAAAATGGCCGCCTTACGTTAAATTTCGCCTTCGCGGAAGGAATTCATCTGTTAAATTTTAGATCGAGCATCGCAAACATCCTTAACTAAGGATTTGATCCATGTTAGTCGCCTTAAGTTAAGGAACACAGTTACAGAATCGCCTCTCAGTTCTATCAAAATTATACTTACCTACTTCTTGACTTTATAACATTTTATCATATTTATGTGTTCGAGCCTATCTGAGAGAGTGGTACTTGTACTAGTTTTAAAAATATATATAATCCAAAATGAGTTTTTATAACCCCTGGGAGGGAATATAATACATGTATGTTTTATAAGATGTTTTAAAGAAATAAAAATAAAAAAAATTTATGTAAATTTTTTTCAGGCCTCAGAGTGTAAGGAGACAGAGTTTTCTTGTGAATCAAAATTCACAATCTGTCGGCCCATGTCAGATAAGTGAGTACCATTGTGATTTGTAAATTTGTATTACATAATGTTAAAAAATTACATGGAAATAATCATTCATAAATTAATTTATAAAATTCTACAGAAAAACTACTTAGCTATAACTAATTAGTCACTCTAATCTAAAGATTTGAAAATAATATCATGGTGGTGAAGAGATATTTAACTTCTAATTCTGAATAGGTGTAATGGAATAAGAGAGTGTCCTGCCGGAGAAGACGAGTTGAACTGTTCCCCTTGCAACCCACACGAGTGGCTTTGTGGCTCTGGTCCGGGGGGCCCCAGGGGTCCCGTGGACCGCCACTCCCACTACCAGTGCATCCCGGATGATTGGCACTGCGATGGCTTCAGCCACTGCATGGACGGCTCTGACGAGGACAAAGCTATGTGCGACAAAATCAAAGGTATTAATAGAAAAAATTTTACCGCCATCAGAACTTGTCGATGTGGTAACCACAATATGCCGCAACTATTCAACTTTCTTTTGTTGTCAACCATTGATAGTACAAACTTTCAGTAACTTAACTTTCTAACAGAATTCAGCCAACTAATTATTAGACGGCTTTTAACAAAGATTTGTAAAACATATTGTAACATCTACACATAATAATTATGAAGTTATTTCAGAGCAACCCAGCCAACCGAGTTTTATTGACCAAGTTTTCAATGGATTAAATAAAAAGAAATGTGATGGAAGCTATATGTGCAATTCTGGACAGTGTATAGACTACTCTGAAATATGTGATGGATATCACAACTGTTTTGATGGATCGGATGAGCATGGACTTTGTAGTAAGTGTTTTGCGAAATATATTTTAATCAAAGGAATTCAGCGTTAGCGAAGCATGATATTTCAGTGCAATGGATATTATGGACTTATATTTTTAACTGCTAAAAATTTTATGCTTTCTATTTAAATGAGCATTGTAATTATTATATTATTGCTAAAACTTCTGTTAGTGTCAATTTTTGGATCAATTACCTTTTGTAAAGAATAGGTTAAATATATAAAACGAATCTTGGCAGATTTTATGAAAGGTTAAATTGTCATAATTAATTTCAAATCCCGCTTTATAAAATCACTATAGTCACATTAAGTGTGACGAAATAACCCTCTTTCCTGTGATAATGATTAAATACCGATAATGCTTTATTTATTGAGATAAATACTGTATACTGCTTCTGGTGAATGCTACTGAATCAATCAACCCGGTGACCAAGCCAATAAATGGTGCATTTATAAAATGGACGTCCTTTCTGGAAGTTTCAGTATACGCGTATCTGAACCTTTTGGGAAGTCCGCGTCAATCCAGGACATTCAATATAGTTTATTTTTACACAATAGAAGCTACTCTTCTGGTCTTATTACAAAATTAACATAACACATTTTTTAAATAGGTGATTCCTGCAAGAAGAGTTTCTGCGACGAGATATGCATCAAGAGCCCCCGTGGGCCATCTGCGGCTGCGAGGACGGGCGGGTGCTGGCTGAGGACGGGCACTCGTGCAGGGAGCCCCCTCCCCCCTGCCAGGGCGCCCCCTCACCCTGCTCCCAGCTCTGTACCGCGTCGCACCGCTCGCCCCACTGCTCCTGTTTCCCGGGCTACCATCTCAGGCAAGTGTTTTTAACAATACGTGTGCTACTCCTTACCTTCACAAGAGCTATGAACTTAACGCCTAGGCTAAGGGGAACCATCATAATAGATCTACACAGGTCGCAGTGATGTCAGGAGCTCAATGCCCTGACCAGCGCTATAGAATAGATCTTTCGTGTATAATACTTTTATTTTATTTTATTTGGAATACAAACGGATGTACTGGTAATACTGAACATAATGAAACAGGTAATTAAAAATAACAGGTGGCCTACTTAATACAGTTGTCAAAATTCTTAACATGGCAACACTGCTGCTCCCCGACCTTCTGCCATCTATTGATGTATCGACCATTGTACCAACATAAAAAATAAACATCTCAAATAACATAAAATACACTGGCCTTCTTCTGCTGCCACAACTGGAAATCTTCACAACAAGAATATAAAAAAATAAAACAAACAAAAAACCCATTTTTTTATCACGGTTAGTGAGCACCACTTGCTCCCATGTTATGAGTGTAAAGCAAAACCCTTTTTTTCTAGCTATGGTAACGCCTCTTAATCTAAAGGCTATTAACAAATTTCCTTTTATTTGCAATTTCAGAGCTGATAGAAAATCGTGCAAAGCAATCGGCGAGTCCATGTCGATTGTATATGTAGCAGGAGGCGACATCAAACGCATGTACCCTCATAACTTGACAGTTCGGCCATTACACAGAGAAAATTCTCCGGTGGTTTCTGGCCTAGAGCTCCACACGGCTAAGAAGTCCATATACTACTCTATAGAAAGCATGGGCGACATCCACCACGTAGACATGGAGAAAGGAGTTGAAACTGTGGTCACCGGTCTGGGCAAACCGGTCATACTCTCGCTGGACTGGGTCACGGAGAATATCTACTATGTGGACAATGAGGATGAGAAGAGCATTGTTGTTTGTCACGTGGATAAGAAAAAGTGTGCCACGCTGCTGACGTACAGTGGATTTGTAAGTTGCTTAACTTTTGTATGTACTAGTATGGTTTTGTAGGGAAACTTAAGAAAATGTCAACGGTTTTGTTACCTAATGTTATATGGATAGAATTTGAAACATTTTATGCATTACAACAAATAACTTGGCTAAGCCTCATTTCACGATTATACTTTCAACCTAACTTTGGTTGGTAAGGTATGATTATTTCTTTTAATAAATACATTTGCGTTCTTATGATATACTGAAATATTTTATTTTCGGTGCTTCTTCCAATGTGCCGGAAAGTAGAAACAAGTGGGGGTAAAGCGGAATTTGATCATCCTGTAGATGGGAGTACACGACTCTACCAGTAGACCATTTGAATTAATGCATTTTTAAAAAATTGAAGGAAATGATTTAACTAATATTAGGAAAAATGTTCATGTATCATTGTTAATTTGCAGATAACTGCTCTGAAAGTGGACCCTATCAACAGAGTCATGTTCTACACTGTGACAAAATGGAGTTCATTCGGCAAATCTAAATCCATTATATACAAGGCCCTCTTAGACGGATCACACGCCACAGAAATGGTCGACACAGACCTCACAGATTGCAATGGGCTAGCCATAGACTACGAAAAGAAGCTCCTGTACTTCTCAGACAAAGAAAACAACAAGATCGAGACCATAAACTATGAAGCCACGCATAGACAAGTGCTCTTAAAAGACAACACGTACATAATCAAACCTCTTCAGCTGGAAGTGTTTGAAGACTCTGTCTATTTCATGTCTGATGGTATAAGAAAGATGACAAAGTGTACAATCTTCCCTGAAAAGAGCTGCCTGCCTTTTAACGTGCATTCGTTCGGAGTGCAAATGTTCAAATTAGATCAGAGTAGCAAGCAAAAGAACGTAACAGATGAATGCAGAGATTACGGTTGTACTAATATCTGTGTAATGGTACAATTGGGTCCCAAATGCCTATGTCCTAATGGTAATGTTATAGATAAAGGTGTGACTTGCAAACCCAACGAACAAGTGAGTAAAATATTTTAATTATTCATTTGATTTAGCTGAAATTATGCCGAGTGCTTACTGGCCCAGATAAATCATGAAATAATCTAGAAGAGTATTTCCAAATGTGTATCTTCACCGCTATTTGTTAAAATGTTTGTGAAGTATGTATTAAGATTTAATAATTTCAATATTAGTAAAGGATTTCACCATATTTTCATACTCAACTTTCTGAAAATGCTTGATCCAAAGAAGATTAATGTGCAAGGACGTTTTCCTTACAAAAACTTGGTTCTCTAACTGGTTAGGGATCTGCCAGCTTCCCTTTGTATAATAGATGTTTTAAATTTTGCCTTAATCTTACTTCTTGTGCTTATTTTTACCATTTTGTTTATTTATCGGCAGTGTTTTAAAATTATTGTCGAAATTCTTCAGGCTAAAAATAGAAGAAAAATAATATTGAAAAAAATTCAGTAAATGTTTAGGTACCCCAGAAATCGTTAAAAATTATTACTTCATATATTTTTTGTTAATAACCTTGTATTTTAATACAAACTAAGGTCAGAGGGTCTACCTCACTCTCTTAATGTTCTTAAATTTTATATTTATTAAAATAAAAAAATGCACGTTTTAAAATTTTAGGGTAAACGGCCACAAGGTGGTGATGTTAAGAACCTTTCTACAAATTCTACAGTGAAACAGAGCAGTGCTGGAAAAAATGCTGCTATAGTGATAGTTATGTTTAGCATAGCATTTATTATGCTGGGAGTATTCTTTTACATGAGAAAGAAGAAATTAAATATTAAAGGATTCTCAGGAACCAATTTCCAGTAAGTTCTTACACATTATTGATCTATTCTAAATGGATTTTTCCCACAGTAAAAATAGAATCAGTACTGTCTCAACCATATACTGAAGTTAATCTACCTATTAACTTTTTTCTCTAGAAAAATTGTACACCATATCCATTTTTAAATTTCTATGATTAACTAAACAATCTAATGTCTAATGTAATGTTTCTGTTACTTCAATAGCCACTACATTGCACGGAAGGCTACTTATTTCGCCTACATATTTGAGCTTTACAATACAATAATTTTAGGTAGTATAAAATGTTTCACAAAACAATAGTTAATATTTTCTGAATTACATGAAAAATTAATATTACTAACACCAATTTTGACTCATTGGGAGGTTCAAAATTACCCTAGCAAAATAGGCTTACAGGGCAGATTAACTGAGGCTCAAAGAGCCTATTCACATTCTTATAATACATTTATTATGCTTGGCTATTTTATATTTCGAGCTTCATGTATTATATAGCATTGTATTTGCTTTCATTAATTTCCAATGACCTTTTAATTCAACCATAAAATATCCTTTTTCCATCAACTTAATTGCAACACCCAGCTACACTCGACAACTTGATAATGGTAAGGTTTTATAAATTCAGTTTTTATTTCTAAAATACTAGTTCATCCTTTGAATACATGTAATTAACAGAACATATTGATTTCTTTTGGCAAAGGAAACCACATTTATTCTACTCAAAATGTGGACGCTTGATTTTTACCAAATAAGTTTTAAGATTTAATGCGCCCATTAACCCGGCCAACATCTCAATCCAATCTCTCTAGCCATCTCTTTCTATCATACTGATATTTATATAGAACCGGAAACCTAGTTAGATTTTTTTTAAAGTAAAGTAAACCTGTAATACCTAAAACTAATTGACATTATTTTCAGAGTACATTTCCAAAATCCATCTTTCTCGGGGATGAGAGCACCATTCGCTAACTTGAGCAACATCGTAAATAAATTTCCCCATCATCAAAAGGTATACTATTGTTCTACTATTTTTTTGCCAAAAAGGCATAGAACTGTAGAGTAGAATTGACTTGAGTTTGCCGTTCGGGTAATTTTTCTGCGCATGTCGATTCGTCAATGTTAGGGATTTCGCCGATTCGGTACAGTGTGTTTAAAATACATGTTACCACTTAATGTAAACTTAACATCTTTTTGCGTTTTTATAAAAAAATTATAACGTAATAGTTATTTAAAAAAATTAGTACCTGTATTATTTTGGTTTTCGTTCCTGTGTCACCCGTAGAACAAATCAACGAGGGAAAAGTATTTTAGTTCACAAAACAAAAATTTCAGAACAAACTTATTTCAATGTAAATTGTTGTCAAAGAAAGATAATACGAAACGTAAAATAAATTGAACTCATAATAATTTATAATTAACAAATGACAATTTATTAAAACTAATCTGAGTCTAATGGTTCAATTCCTTCCATATATACATAGATATTCACAATATCTTAATTTAGCGCGAAAATGACCTTAAAGTAATTTATCATAAAGCGGAACAATACGAATTGTAAGGCGATGCTAGAGCGAGACGAATGACATTTCGTACACAAGTCGTACAGCGCACTGTCAAAGTTCAACGAAATTGGGCCTACTGCGCATACAAGGTCAACGGTATACTCAACTCAATCTTACTCTACCTAGTCTTGCAAATATATGTTTTAAGTAGAGAAAAACACGTTATCAACGAGGTAACCGCAATGGGTCGTGTGTCAATTTCACCTTACTTTATATCGATTACTGGGGTTCGCTGTCTGACATTACAAGAGTGGGTATAAAACATATAGATTTCTCATTGGCCTAATGACATACGACCTATTGCACGCTGTGTCTCTGTCCAAGTTGGTCACAGTGGTGCAATATACCGAAAACTGTTTTTTTTTTACATAAGGCATATTTGCGGTTACCACATCGTTATTCTCTTCTTGTTGTTATATGGAATGTACGTTCCCATGACCTTATTTTTGTAAAACTTTTTTCAGACCAACTGACTCAACCGAGTTTGAAAAAACCAATGAATCCTGGGGAATGGCCAAACAACTTGGATCCTAAAATTGTCCACATGACACATAAAGTAAGTACAATGAGACAATGTAATGTAAGAAAAATAATATTGTTATCTGTACGATCACAGGGTGTTTTTCTTTTTATTTTACAAGATATGGATGAGATTCATCTTACAAAAATATATTACTTAAGTCTTAGGCTTAGGCTTAAAGCCGTTATCGTGAAATGAATCCCATCTATATTTAGAATTTGTTATTACCCTAATAAAATCTTAATAAAAATTCTATGCGTAGAGCATAATATTGTTTCTTTAGAAACGACATGCCCCAAGTCATTTTTATAATTTTTTTAAGAGCTTATAAAAATGAATTTTTTTTGTGATACTTATAATAATTCTCATGTACTACTTTTCAAATGTGAAGATTGATGAGTTCGCAAAACCTTATGAAAATTTGTAAATATCGTTCAGTAAAATGTTAAGTACTTTGTTATTAATTTGTTAAAAATGATCAAGATACACTGCACTTTGTGTACCAATGCAGTGCCCTATGCACCATTGGGTGCGGATAAGGGAAAAGTAGTAGTAGTAGTATTAATATGTCCGCCTCGTGGCATAGTGGTAGCGCGTTTGACTACTGTGCATGACGTCGGGGGTTCCATTCCCGTCAATATGAAATATCTATTTATATGTGGTTTCGTATTAATATTTCATGTGTGATACCTTGGACTGATCATGTTACCTTCATGTTTTAAAAATGATCAAGACACACTGCACTTGGTGTTCCAATGCAGTGCCCTACGCACCATTAGGTGTGTTATAGGGAAAGTAGAAAAAATTGTGTGTTATACTAGCTGTATTAATTTTTTTTTATAGCTGAATAAAATATTCTATAAAACTTATAATGTATTTTAATTAATTGGCAACAGCACATTCTTTTATTGAAACTATTATTTAAATAAATAATAATGTACTGTGCATAGATTTCAGGTGGGCAGCTGCAAGTTCCCAGCCTCTTGATGGATTCAGATTCTGATGTAGAATCGGACAGAGATTTCCACGATGGAGACAACAAAGAAAGAGCCAAACTACTGCACTAACAGTACAGTATTATCCTACCTATTCTGTAATAATTAGTATTTACCAAAAGACTTTTAAGATAATTAGGCTACTCGACCGTCCATATTTTCTATAGTCTGTGACTTTTTTATTATCCTATCAAATTACCTACTTATTTTTCCACTAGCAAATATAACTGATAGATTTTAAAATAAGATAAATAAATTGTGTATGAAATGTAATTTGATGCGCAATGTCAAAGCAACTTTTCTCTCTAATGTGATAAAAAATTGATTATTATGTACTTCACACTAAGAAAATCGCTTCTTTGACTTTATCAGTGGGAATAAAAATATGAGGTTTTTTTTATCTATAAACTTTTATATTTGCATTCTTTTAACACATGTTTTAAGTTTTAAATATCATTATTCATTAATTCATTGTAAATAAAAACATGTTTTCGATTTAATTATCTTATAATATTTTCAAATCAATACAAAAATGTTTAAGCGTTTTAGTTGTGACATTGCATGTTATATTAATTTATAAACACAAACAAAAACATTAAAATAAAAATGAAAAAAATATGACCAAATTTTTTGTAAACATTTCTGCAACTTTCTAAATATGAATATTTTTTGCGTCATTGCTATTATTTGTTTGTTCAATATGGCATTTTGGTAAAGTGTTTAATTGTATTAGAAAAAATAGGACTAACTTGTCAAAATCTTTTATGGTTTAAAATCACTTTAACGGTTTATTGGACAAACCAAAATTTGTCGCGACATTTTTAAAATAAGTTTACTGTTTGGGACATTGTTAATAATGATTAATTTTGTATTTATAAAGCTAAAAGGTGAATTTTTAGTACTAAGACAGGTGTGAAATAATGGACTGGATAATATTATGTGTTGTTTTAAGTATTTTTACATTTATATTAATTATATTTTTTAACCCGAATAAAAATATTATGTGATTCACTAATTTACATAAGAATGATTATTGTGATGAAATTCAAATATTTTATATATTATATAATATATTTCATTTCTTGTAGAAAGTTGTGTTATACCAAAGTTATTATTGTAATGGAATTTATAGTATTCAAAATATTTATTATTTATTAATTGTTTTGTATTTTGCATGTTGTTAATTATTTCATTGAATAATAATTTGAAATAAAAATGAATGAAATTGAAAATATGTATGTTTTATTTCTTGTCATCACAGGCATCACACTTCCTTTTTTACAAAATCATTCACTGTCCAGGCTGCAAGACTATGGAACGATTTACCACAGGATGTAAAAGATGGGCCCTCCGTATTTGTTTATAAGAAAGTTTGAAGCATTACTATACCTTTCCTCAAACCTTTAAAACATCCTTCATTTATCCTCTTCCCTATCCTTTTCCTTCCTTCCTCTCTTCCATTTCCCGAGTCATATTTTAGTAAATACATTAATCTTGTAAATAATGCAATGTAATGTTAAAGCTTAATCTTTCCACCAATCCTCTATTATATAATAATTTTACCTTTACCTATAATAATTTTAGCAACATAATAAAAAAAAATTGCATGCCTTGACAGTATTTTTCAGAGATAAAAAAACAGTGGAATGCCAAATGTCGAAAAAAGAACATAATATATTCAAATTAGTAGGCAGTAGGCACCTACATTATGAAGTATCCAAAAATGAAGTACCTACTCTAGCTTGCCTGGTGGAATAATATCAAGATTTTTTCTTGCATGTTTGTGTAAAATTATACAATAAAAAAATAAGTAGGTACATTGCAATAAAAAATACGTTTTTACTGTAGCATGTACCAAACATATTTTTTATACTTAAATATAAAAAATCGATATTATCCTGCCTATCAACAAAATTTCCCGCTAAATTTTCAAATGCGCCATCTTTCAAAATCGTTGATTATGTACTTATAAAAAAAGAGATAAACATATGTGTGAATCATTAGCGAGAGCGAGATAGAACGATTGTTCAAGGTGTGATAAGAGTAAGTTATTGACCAATAGCGCGCGAAAGTGTGGAAAACGAACGAGGCGAAAATAATCATGTGGTTTTTGCTTTGTCGCTAGTCATGCGCATACTGATTGGTCATAGTCGAATAATATTCGATAACCAAATTATAAAAAGAACGGGTGCTGCTAATATTCGGGAAAATATGGTTTGTAAAAATAATTAGGAATTTTTATTCGATTACTTGATCGAAAAAATGTAAATTGATTAATTTTCGAAAGATTTGAATCATTGAAATAAATTTCAAGGGAGTCACAAAAAAAAGCACAACATTCCTATCGTCTTTGTAAGCAAATAAAGAAATATTTTATAAATTATTTGTTAATTATTTATTTATGTAGTATTAATAGGTAGACAATACATATTTTAATGTCTGTGAATATGGGATGGGAGGAACACTGAACAAAGCACGCAGTAATGCAGTTCCTTATGCACCGTTAGGTATGAATAAGAGAAAGGAAGGATACTAACGATGAATCTTGTTCTCTTAAGAACCAACGTAGGTATGCATAGTTTGTGCGTTTCGGTATTTATTCATGGGCTATGTTTTTAATGATTGTTTCAGCTAATTATACACAAATTTTACGACTGATAACGTTCTGTTCAGTTATAAAATCGAGTGATTAGTATTAGTACTCAGTTATTCATAACTGGAATGCGCATCACTACTTTTGTCAGATCATTTTGCCGATAATGTTTACATTTTCCTGTTATATTTCTAGTATCGAAAATCTAGTCGATGTCGTCTGTATCTCGTAAACGTAAACTCATGTGAAAACCTTGCAGTTTCATTGTGAATATCGGGCTTATAGAAAACGGGAGACCGCTGACATTTTCAAGGTATCTAGCTTCTAGCCCCATAAAACGTAACCTTATTTTTCATTCTGCTGTCAATGTCAAATCGTAAATTGAAAGAGGATTTATTAGCAATTAATCCTTAAATGTGCAATAGAATATAATAAATATTCACGTAGATTACATATTTAATGCACATATTATATCGAAGTAATTAAAATAAAAGTTTTGACACTTGCACGAATAAACAAAATTATAATATTTATTTCCAATATTGCATTGCGTTTTCGCTGCTATTTTCGTACTGCATTTTCGTCGTGTATCTGTTTTTGCGTTGTGCGAAATACGAAATTAACAAACTATAGAATTTGATTATGTTGTGTTTGTGTTTAAGATGGGAAACGCCAGCAAGAAATTGGCAGAAAACTGCACAATTTTGTCGCGGGAAGAGCAGCCGATTGTAGCGAATTCCTTCAAAACCGCCAGCAAAAACTCTGATAAAATAAGGGAAGAAGATCTCATGGTAAGTCGCAACACTTAATTCTCTATAAATATGGCTGCGTTAAAAAAAAAAAAAGCTTCTTTGGTTATCCTCAAGCAACTGCTTTTCATATAATAAATACTTATTGATTGTATTTCATATCTTATCTAAGTTATTATAATAGCTTTTTGGTGTATACTACATAATTATGTTCCCTGGCAATACATGCCATAAATACTGTTCTAATATGACCTATTAAGTATATAATATTTTTTAAGAGGAGAGTTTATCACAACTATATTTACTGATTTTGTTATTATTGCAAGCTTAGCAAACAATGGTCAAACATAGATTTTTATCTACTAACATAACAGGTGCTTGGTAACATAAGGTTGGATATTGATTTTCACGGATAATTTATAATAAAATGTTTATTCCAAAATAGAAGATACGCCAAAATATTTACCTAAACTGTTTTTCGATAGAGTCTAATTATTTTTATTTAAGAATCATCCTCAGTAAAAATTGGAGCAAAAAATCACTTCTGGATGCTATCTGAAAATTTTAAATGATGGATTCATAAAAATTTAAAATTACTCTAATATAATTGGTAGTGAATTTTTTAGCTAACCGAATTTAGAACTTACAAAAATGAAGAACTTTTGCTAAAATACTCAGCATTTTTCTCCATAGGTGGCAGAGAGAACTTGCACATGATTGTTGCGCCAATTCACTGTATATACACAAATTCCGAAAATTGCTAGATAAGTATAGATATCAGATAGTAGGCGGAATGGGGAATGTTGAAATGTTTGTACTGGCCACTCAACCCAGCCAACGACAGGTCATAAGCCCTGTAACCACCTATGTATCCGTACTCCCTTCCGAACATCTTGTATCCGTTAAGATCAATCATGATTTAACGCATGTTTGTGTCAGAGCTGCGGGACGTGGACCTGACTTGGGAGGATGCGTGGGAAGTTGCGGCCGATCGCTTGGCGTAGAGGCAGTTTGTGGAATCCATATACTCCACATAGGGAGCGGATGAATGATATGATAATGATGATTTAATGCAAGCCCATAGTTTGTAAAATCCAGTTTTCGTCTATAAGACTATTTTCAGAGTTAATAAGCTGGAAGATTTGCATCGTAAAATATTCAGTCTATTAGTAATAAGAAACTTTTCCACTTAGACAATAAATCATAGTGATCTGGTGAGATAATTTCTCAGACCAAATTAACTTCCTCCATTATGCGTAAATCAATATTCGTACTGTAAACTGTTTACACAAACGGAAAAACACACTAAGTGTGGAGTGTTGAATGGATAAACACTGGTATCTGGACAATGTCTCTTGGTATGCAAATCTTATTTTCATAAACACACTGCTCACAACACTAGCAACATTTCTTTGTTCTATTAATAATCTCGATTTGTTTTTAATCCAGATTTATATTATTCAACAAAAAGACTACAACACGAATAAGCTACACAATAATAACTAAACGCACAAAATCACGTATGTGCAACACAACGAATTTCACAGACATTTCAATAGATGTCAGATTGTATGAAATAATACATCACTTGGAACACTTCTGCCGTGCAGAACCTAAACCGTACTAAGAGTAAATATTATATAAATGGCTTGAATGTACCTACCCATAGAGCCCGGGCAAAGTTACCTGTATTGCCAATGCATGGGTGGTATCATACATGATAAGTATAGTTAAGGAAATAAATCAAATTAATAAAAGCAGGACACAAAATACCGAAAACTCTTCAAGTTAATCGGAATACCATTGATGTCCATCACTGGTCAGCCTTCTCCATGATGAGTTTTCCGTGGTTTTCTCATCATCTAAGGCAAATGCGGAGAAGCTTTTTTTGGTCCACGTCAATTATACCGCCCGATCCTCAAATTAAGTAAAGCAGATTAGAAGCATAAGCAAGGCAAATAATAATGCAACTCACACCTAAAAAAATTGCATGGGCCCTCTTGGTCAAATTAAACGAAGAGTGTTTTTACTTTTACTGGGGTTTAGGCTCTACACAGCAGACTTAATATTAACCTGTAAAATGCATATATAGACAAGTGCATTTACCTAATTTATTTTTAACCACCTCAACAGGCCAGGATGCCCAATAACAGAGGGGAACAACGTCACAAACACCCAGGCTTGAGAAAAATCACTTTTGATCTTTTGTGTACTCACCGGGAATCGAACCCGGAACCTCCGTATCGTGAGTCTAGCGTCTTAGCCATTACGCTACGGAGGCTGCCAATGTCTTTGTAATAATTTGTGTTTGTATTAATTTTTGTATTAATTAATGTTAATGTTTTTGTATTAATTTGCGTCTCCTGAATAACAATGCTTTTGAAGATATGGCTTTTTGGCTCTCAGGATTAGAGCTGGAATTCTACCAGTATTGTTTTTTCTCAGAAAATGTGGGGAAGCTTCATGGATCCCCGCCTAGCCCACTATATATCAAACTTCCTGTTTGGCTACGGTGCTAACAAGAAGAATATTGTGGACTTCCAGAGATTTGCTGAGCTCTACGTCTTCTGCGTCAGAGGTTAGCTATTTTGTTTATTTTATTTTGTTTAATAAAAAACTATAATAATTCGAATAAACTCTATTTAGTAAAAAATCAATATGGAAACTATGTGTTTTATATGACAAACAAATAAATAAATATTTTTTGCATTGAATTACATTACATTTGTTTACTTTTACTTATTATTTCTACAAGTGAACGTTAACCTCTGACATTGTCCCGATATTTGATGCTATTTTATAATTTCAGGTACAATAGATGAAAGGGTAACAGTTCTATACAATTCTTTAGGCGCTGATTGCAGTGAAAATATAGAGTTGCCCTACCAACAAATTAATGAGGTAAGGTAATTTTATTTTAGTCGTATATTATACTTTAATAGACGCTGAGGAAAGCATCATGTAACTAGAATATTGAATATCCAGCTCGATTAAATTTTGGAAGTTGTAATAAATCCAGTAATTTATCTACAAGTATTTGTACGCATTCAAAATGTTGTTCATGTGTTTTTAGTTTTGCACGAGCGTGGTTGGCACGTACATGCTGCTGCAGAAGCGCGAGGGCAACCCCCAGTTCGCGGGCTGGGCGGCCAAGGGCTTCACGGTACACAAGAAGCAGCTAGAGGCCCTCGCCGAGGGGCTGCTGGACGAGCTGTGCCCCCCTGGGGACCCCCTGCCCAAGAGCGTTAAGTACAAGACCATCGCACAGTGGTAACCCTTCAATGTTGTAACATTACTACGACTACTACTCTCCCTTATCTGCACCCAATGATACAAAACTGCATTACATTCTGCATACACCAAGTGCGGTAAATCTTGATCATTCGTTACATGAAGGCAAGATGATTAGTCTTACGCTTCGGCGCCAGTCCAAGGTATCACATGTGTAATATGAATATATTTTAAAACTATTTTTCTTAAACATTTAAATCATAGAAATCGTGTTACTTTTTCGAGCAATGCTGAGTCTGCTATGTACCATAAAATTCAAATTTCAAACCAAAATCGAAAGCAGATGCATTATTAATGACATGAGATTTTTTTATACGACCCTACATGATCAGATTGACTGCCTTCAAATTGTAGAAAAAATTTCATACAGAGAACTCGCCACCTTTCACTTTTTTATGTGCCGCACCCCACTTGAAAAATAGTGTTCTTTGGAGATTGCTGAGTACCTATAATGACAGTTTTGGTGTAGTTGACATATTCAATTGTAGTTATAACCTCTTTATCCAAGTCCTTTCGTACTTCTCTTTACTTGCGGCCGGCCGATTAGTCAGTAATTATTGCACTCTGAATGCAGGACGTAGAGGGTCCAGTAGGGTTGCAGATGGTTAGGTTGTTTGTAGGTTTGGTAAAGTATTGAAGGATGATTTAGTTGTGATTGCAGTGGAGGATGTTGGGAGTGCTGAGGCTGCTCGATGTTGTTTATTTTAACTATGTTTTCAACTTCTGTTTGTATTACAACTATTTTTTCTCAGGATTGTATACTGTTAATAATTTATGAAAACTTGTAATTGGCTTCAATTTTTACTATGTGCTTTTTTTTCAACTTAATAAACTGAATCTAAAATGGTGATAATTCAGGTTACAGACAAACGTACTCCTGGAGAGAATAATCCAGCAAGTGTTTAAGAGTCTCTACCAACAGATCAAACCTCCCCGACAGCAATTGGAAGAAGAAGGCTCACGATATAGCCTCATTCCAATGCCAGTTGGTAAGCTATTTTTTATGAACAACTAAAATACCCATATAGTAATTATTGATTCTTCTTTTTTCAAACAATTTTTATTATCAAACCAAGCAACATCAGGGACTTAGTCCGAGATAGAAAGTATGTAGATTTTTGCCGTCTTTGGGATGTAGATAATGCTTTTCTTAGTTACTGTGATTTTTTTACGAAACGTCGGCAACACAAAGCCAAAAAAATATGGCATAATCCAGAAAATAATTATCTGTAAAATATTGCTGCCAAAAAAATATTTTTATTTTTATGTATAATTATTAAACTGCGTAAATAGTCTAAAGGATTTTTTTCCGGGGAGGATTGCTTTCTTGGATTGTCAATTGAGATATTACTTTCTGAATGAATGTTCTGTCGATCAGGCCTGACGTTTATGCCCGACTACCCCGCCATTATCGACCTCAGCCAGCTGGTGTACGTGGCGGGACACCTCCCTGTCGATATGCAGAAGGACTGGCGATTTCTGTTCTCCAGCAACATCCACGGGGAATCCTTCTCCACACTTCTAGGTGAGTGGAAATGTTATACATACAAGGGCGGACACACGCAAGACCAAATCCATGTTGAGAGTCTTGGAGGTGAACATTCTAAGATCTATCACTGGGAAAGTCTTAAGAAACTTCCAAATTCGAGCAACTTGCGAAGGCCAAGGTGTTGTCAGGAGGGAAAGATAAAGATGAAGAAACTAGCATGCACACGCGGAGAGAAAGGATGCTAATAGAATCGTCATATCCGTGATGCATCTCTGCCCACCTGGCCGCCGACTACCTGGATGACCTGCAAAAAGATGGAGGGACAGCTGGTAGTCGACATCCCAAGAGGCAACGTCGAACTAGACAAATATTGACCCTTAGGTCTAACTTAAAGAGAAGATAATTTTAAAAAATAACAATGAATTGAAGGTGCTTCAGTAGTGGACTTGGGCTACCAAGCTTCTGCATGTAAACTACCAATCACTTCAATAATGTAATGTACATAATTGTGTACCTATTAAATTCCGCAATCATGACTTTTGAAACAATTCCGAACTATTGCAGAGTACTGTATCTTCCCACAAATTTGAGTCCGGTGCTTGGATAGAATATTCGCAAAATAGTTTTGAGTAAATCTATTTTATTTCATGTTTCAGGCAGAATAATGAATCAGGGTCCCTCAGTAATTATAGTAGAAGACTCCGATGGCTACATATTTGGTGGATACGCATCGCATTCTTGGGCGCTTAGTCCTAACTTCGCTGGTAAGTATATTTTTCGTTCTTTACTCATATCCGCTCTCTACACGGAGCATATACAGGGTGTGGCAACATAACTTCCTTTTCTCAAAACGCAATAAAACCCGTTTTATGAATCAGATTCGTTTATATTTGTTTGTTTGTATTATATTTGAATAATAATGTAGGCACATAACTAAAGTTTTGTTTTACACACCAAACAAACCGATTTCTGGCGTTTGTCATGAACTTTTACAACATAGCAGCGGGTATGTTGGCAATTTCTCTTCGGATGCTGGTCTTCAGGTCTTGTAAGGTCCTTGGACAAAGAATGCGGGGTATTAAAAAACCCCAAAAAAATGGCAAGGGGCCAAGTATGGAGAGCAGGCTGCCTACTCCAAATCGCCCCTTATTAAGATGAAGCGCTCTAAACATTCGTTCGAAAGTTTGTGACCCATATCTGACATAAATTGACTAGTTTTCAAACAAAAGAAGAAAAGATAGAACCACTGTTAGGATGGTTAAAGACAAGAAAAGAAGAATGATTATACTTATGCAAATTTTTCAGAAACAGTAATTTTTGCTATTGAATCATCATCATTTCATATCTGCTCAGGTCAGGTCTACATCCCATAGTTCTGACGTAATCTGCTGACGGATTCTTAAAATTGGTCATCCAGGATGCCGAGTTCTTGATGTCTTGTAAAATAGACAAGCATGGTTAAGGCTCTCGTGAGGCATACGTAGTGTATTGCCCAACCAGCAGAAAAGCCTTCGCTGGATGACAGTAGATACCAAAGCTTGCTGCTGAATAGACAATCAAATTAAATAATTGTATCTTGAAATGTTAATGGATCATTTGGTAATTTAAACCCAAATAAGCAACATATCGTCAACGGGATAGATATTTTTTGCATGTGTCAATCTACCAATGAGATTTAAATGTAGCGAACAAAAAAAAAACATAAAACATCGCTCATTAAAACTTTAGTCAAAATTTATCTTGAATTCAATATAAAAATAAGTTTATTGATTGTCCTGTAATCTGAACTAAAATGACTCGTGCGGTGTTGTTAGCTAAGTGACATATTGAAAATGTCAAATGAATTGCAGCGTGCTTTAACTGTTGCAGGTGATGATACAACGTTCCTTTTTACTCTCGCCCCCAAAATGAGAGTGTTCTTTTCTTCGGGGTACAATAATCACTATCAATATCTCAACATGCACCAACAGACTATGCCAAATGGGCTGGTAAGTATATTTATCACAGTGTGAGGATGTAATAGTTCCATCTACAAAATAGTCTCTTTAACGTTACATAATTCCCAGTTCCACTTCAACCCTAAGAAAACTTCCTTGCCAGTAGGGTGGTTTCAGACTGGAACAAGTTGCCAGGCCTAGTTGTCCACTCCACTACGGTCAACCGGTTCAAGAACCGTTTAGATGCAGAAGGCAGACAAGAAGCAGTACAAAAGATATAGGCGCACCAGCAAAAGCTGCCTGCCTATAATAATAATAATAAATCAATATAAAAATTGTCATTATTCATATATATTTATTTACATTATCCACTACTCATTTAAAAAAAAATCAATAAAGTATTCTCAGTGAGTAACTTCTTGCAACAATATTGGCATTGTTATTGCAGTCTGGAAAAAGTACCAAAAAAACATTTATTGAATATTTCTCAAAACATGGCGGCCTTTATAGCGTAGTGGTTAAGACGCTGGACTCGCGATACGGAGGTTCCAGGTTCGATTCCCGATGAGGACACAAAAATAAAAAGTTATTTTTCTCAATCCTGGGTGTTTGTGACGTGGTTCCCTTCTGTTATTGGGACTCCTGGCCTGTTGAGGTGGTTAAATAAAATCAAATAATATATTATTTCCTTCCAGATGATGGGCGGCCAGTTTGAATACTGCGGATTGTGGATCGACTCGGAGTACGGCATCGGAAAAACTTCCGAAACTTGCACGACATATCGGCGGTACACACAAATGTCCAAAAACAAGAATTTCAATATCAAAAACCTGGAGGTTTGGGGGATAGGAGAAAAACCATTGAGTGAAACTGACACGGTAAGACAAAAACAATAATATGCCGGTCTTAGACAAAATAACTTTTAAATAAAAATACTTGGTACTATTACTACTTACTACTAACTACTACTACTACATTCCCTTATCCGCACCTAATGGTGCATAGGGCACTGCATTGATACACCAAGTGCAGTGTATCTTGATAATTTTTATTACATGGAATATGATAAATCTTTAAATGGAATATCCAAACCTTAAATACTTGTAAACGTTTTAAGATCTGTTGTTGGACAAATATTTAAATTAAAATTTTTGGTTCCTCTCCCTACTTTAAAATTGATATACTTGTCTCTCGGGGAATCAGTTATAAGATATGGCATCACTGCTTGAGGGCATCAAACATATTCAAAACGTTCAAAATGCCCTTTCCAAATTAATTGTACCACCAAATATATTGAGTCAAAGACATAATGTTCCAACAATGTTTAAAATATTTAAAAGTATTACCTGTGAAGGGATTACTGTGGAATAGAATCATTTGTCAAAATATGTTTGATAACACATATAAAAATAAATTATAGATCACACTTATACAACTAGATTCACATCCATGAAGGGATTAATTGTGCCCAAAACTAAAAATAAGTACGGGCAGAGAACTTTAGAATATTTCATTCCAAAAATATTTAATATGTTGCCCTATGAATTTAAATCGTGTAATAATGTTAATAAAATTAATTATTTTTCGTTACATCGTCAATGTTATGTTTATTCTTGATAACAGAAACACTTCCGAAAAAAAAAAAAAAAAATTAAGGTAGTTCGATCAGTCTTACGCCTCAGTACCAGTCCAAGATATTACAACATTAATATGAAAATCACATGTGAATAATTTTGACTTGTTTTATTTTGACAGGGCCAAAGAATTGAAGCGAGTGTTTCTGGATGGCAACTATGAGTCTAAAGTCATGCTGCGATTGGCCGGGAAGGAGCAACATAGCGATGGTTATCGTGATGCTCCCGCATTATAGACAACTTACAAACAAGACAATGTTTACAAATAGACACAGTGAGGCATCTAAACACACATGACGTGAAATTCACATTTAATCAAATTTATTTCATGTTTAATAAAATTTATGAACGCTGAATTTGATTCTGTAAGTACATATATTAATCAACGCACAATGGAATTTTTTGTAAATAATAATTTAGTCTTGTCCAACATAAAATAAAAATTATTACAATCCAATTTTATTGGGGGAACTAGTCTTTAGTGAATTTATTGATGTTATTGAATAATATTAGTCATGCTTTTTTAAAATAAAAAAATTGTTTACGTGAAGTGCTCCTTTACCTCCATTTAACTTTTGTACGTCCTCAATGTAATTAAAATGTTGTGTTCACATTTGAAACACCGACGTTGTGGTTTTTAGAAATAATTCATTTTGTCGGGGTAAGTTGTTGAACATTTAGGCTGAAAGTCGTAGTTGTCATGTCATTAATAGCTGGGATGTGAATGATTGCAATAATAACACGAACATTGATTATCACAAAATGGTGTTTCTAACATTTTGTCGTTTTTTTTTTGCGATCTTGAATGTTTGATGATATTATTCAGATCCGAGCTGAAATTGAATAACTATGACTATTAGCTTAATTTTTATCTTATTTAATAAAATCATCAGTTTTCAACAAGGATTCAGTTTTTGTCTAAATTAGGGGTTCAATACAAAAAAACAAACTTGTTAAAATTTGTAGATTGAATAATTATCAAATCAATTAATTTTTTTCAACATTTATTCCATACAGTTATTCAATGTATTTAGCCATAGTACTGTGCCATGTCTAAAAAACAAATATAAATAATATTCTAATTAAATGGTAAGATAGAACTTAATTTTAGTGGATTATTTTACACCATTTCATTAAATAATGGTGAGCTGCTATGTTGAAATTCAAAAATTTGTAAGCTTAAATGTGACTGAATCGAAATTTGGCGAAATATTTCATGGTCTTACGCTCTATTCTCCTAGCCTTACCCTCACGAAAAAGTTTTTTTCGTGTGATGGTTAGTAATATAAATAAAATAATTTTATCCCTTATTTTTTTTGAGAATATTCCTGTAGTTTATTATGGTTTAAGTCAAAACTGTTAAAAAAATTAGTTTGTTTATTGTTTTAGATTAAGAAATCTTTTACTTTAAGTTTTTAGAAATGTTGTATTATTATAATTTAATATTTATTACTGAATTATCGAACGAGTACATTGACATTTTGATAATTGTAAACGAATTAGAGTAGGTTTGTATAATTTATTATTACTATTTTCTGTTATCTAAAAAAAATTGCAAAATTCCACATTTCTGTGCAAACTATTTTAACACTAAGGTGGCAAATAATGCTTAAATGAATAGTAGATAATGTAATTGATCATAAATTTAATGTTTTAATACGTATTAATATAATTAAACCAAATAGTCTTCATTCTTATAAATGTTAATTTTGGTAAAAAATTGTGAATTAAAAACTAGCTATATGAAACAGCACATTATTGCTTTTACCAAAAGGGGGGGGGGCTTATTGTAAACGGGAACTAACATTTTACAAAATAATCATGACTTCCATTTCAGTAATTAGACATAGAGGTCTCCTTTTTGTTCTCAATTCATCCATATTCTTGGTCATGCGTCGCCATAGTTAATTTCCTACAAGAGAAAAAATAAGAATAAAAATTATCGCTAAAATGGTTGTATTATCTGCCGTCCTGGTGGCAGTTTTGTACTCTTCTGTTATGTCTGTTTAAATACTGTTTTAGCAAAGTTTAATGTTTTTATTTAACATATTTCGCTAACGAACCAATGGCTTTACTTTCGAACGAGTGCCGATCCTGGATGAGTTATTGTTTTATTGGCATTTTTCATAGAAAACGTCACATAATAGAAGAATGACTAGAGTTAGATCACTTGAGGACCATAGGCCGTGGCAATACTAAAACATTAAAATGGAAAAATATTCACTACTCTCAATGAAAATTTAGAGAAACAGTCTGTATATTACAAAAAATCACAATCAGTAGTCTCAATAACTTTTAAACAACTTTCTTTTCAAAAATATAAGCTCGTTGTGTAGCTTTAATCGAAGGGTAAAGAAACTCCTAACCTGAAATTTGGTTTGACATATTATGACATTTCGCGTATAGCGAGTTTTCTATGTAAACTCTATAAACCAGAGATATAATGAGTTTCTGTTACAGGCACTCGTTCGAAAATAGAACCGAACTAATATGTAATGAGCAATTTCAATCCTACTCAGAATTGGATTTCAAATATGTTTTCATGTACTAAACCATGTAAACTCACATGCACTTCAAAAGAGATGAAAAATGTTAATTTATAAATTCGTAAAATTCACATTCCAATTCAGCCGATGTGGACAAAACACATAACATGTATGATACTATGTTGTTCTACACATTCAGTGGCTAGACCGTGTCCTGTGACGTTGCAAGCTTAAACATAAGATTTTCAAATATCATAATGTCAATCTTAAAACTAAATTACTTTCCAATATCGATACATATACTTTCCAAAATAAACTAAACATTTTAACGTAGTACTTTCCAATATCGAAAAGACTAAACATCTCTTTTAATACTATTATAATATATTTTAGTAAATGTTTTTCTTGTCTTGTTTTGTAACACAAGTAACCATGTCTAAATTTTTAAAAATAAATATACCTATAGTTGTACTAGATGCGCGATGTAAGAAAACCTGTGTGACATTTCAGCAAAGTGTTTTATTAATTAACAAATTAATTCAGTACTTCTTAATGGGCATGAAATTGGTCTTTGAAGTATCCAATTACATTATTTGTTTCTATAAATTTAAAAATTAAAATTTCACTGACAAAATCTTTCATAAAAAAAACGCTTGCCAACAGGACTAGTATAAACAAACATCGAGATCGAATTCATCACTTTGTATGAAAAATCATTGCCAGCGAAGAAAATAACGTATGCTAATGGTATAATTCAAATAAATATTTTAACAATATGGAAATTTAAATAATCAAATTAAGAGCGTTGTCAAATATCAAATTATTGAAATTATTGCGACCAAAAAACTAGACATAAAATATGTATAATAAATATAAGTAGATATTTATCTAAATTATTGTTATTGTTGTTTCTTATTCTGAATGTTGTGTTTGAAATAAAATATTTATAAGTATTATTCTGTGTAGATAAAATAATCGTCGGCGATACTGCGTAACCTTTAAAAAAATAAATATACCCCTAAAATACATTTTTAGCCTGTTGCCTCTGCCTTTCCATTCCAAAATGGAAATATCCAAATGTTTACATCTGAATAGTCAGCATAGAAAAAATGTCTACCAAAATGGTCCAGGTTGAGTGTTTAGGTGTGAAAAAAAAAATATTTCAAAAACTACTTCAATTTATTTATTTAACTTTTTGTACATACAGTGGTGTACATTGGCGGGTTTATTGCCTAGTAGGCAATTTCTTCCAACCAACCAATAAAATAATGTAGTGCAGGTGTTTAACGTAAACGCCATAACAGAAAGAAACACTTTTAAATACATTCACAAACACACATATTATCACACTCAATGTTTGCCTAGGATAGAAGAGAGGTAAAAACAGGAATAAAATTTAAGTAAGAGATAAATAAATATATAGTTTATGCATAAAGTTTTAATGCTTTGCTTAAAAATATATATTCGGCATATGATTGATTTCACTATACTATCTGGAAACATTAAACATTATTAGGATTGTCAAATGGTCCATATTTTTACGGAAATCTATATTTTCAAAGGTCTGTCTGTTAACATTTATCAAGATATCCATATTTTCACAATACAAACATTGAGTTAATATTAAGTTTATATTTTATTTATAGGCTGTTTGTGGAATCCATATGCTCCCACACATGGATCGGATAGGGAAAGATGATTCAATAAAAAATACGTCCCGAACAGAGCCGGGTAAAAATGTCTTTTTGGAAAAAGGTTGCTGTCTCCGGGCAATGCCGGGTAAATTTCAAATGAATAATAGCACCGTTGACCTAAAAAAAACATCTAGTATCATGTGTCCAAATTTCAGGTCTCTGCGACGGGCAGACACCATGTATTTTGAGGAATACAGTAGAGATGATTTTAAGTAACCGAATATGATTATAATGTAGTTGAATTCTAGCGGTTTGCAAATTTTGAAAAAATTAAGGCATTGTTACACATTACTTTTGCTAGAAAAAAGTGATAAACCTAGAATTCAATTAAAAAATGTATATTTATTACAATAATATGAATTTTCTTAATATTTCAGCCATTTTTTTCAACAGTTTTCATGTGCCCCTGTAACAGAAAAAAATATTGGTTACACAGTATTGTATGATATATTTGTTTATATAGAATATTATTGATTGCACATTGTTTTGCGAATTTTACCACCTTGCATGTGCAGCTGTTCAAAGTGTAAATTATGTATATATTATTAAGCATTATTTGTAGTATATTTAAGAAGTATAAAGAAATATACATTACTATTTATTAAACATACTGTTTTTTACCTGTTTTACCCTTTCCCCAATAAATTATAAAATCTATTTTAACTTGCAGTACCGTGGAGAGAATCACTTTATTTCTCGGATTTTTCTTTAAGTATTTGTTTAACATTGCTTTTAAAAGTAAATATTTGCGGCCTCCTAAAATAGACTGTTTTCAATAGGAAGGAATATGATATTTGATATATTCTACATTTAAAAGTTATTTTTTAAATAGTTTTCGTCACCTTAAAAAATTTTGAAATAAATATTTTCATTCATAATATTTATTTTACATATTT
This sequence comes from Micrasema minimum, assembly GCA_022494985.1. NCBI lineage: Eukaryota > Metazoa > Arthropoda > Insecta > Trichoptera > Brachycentridae > Micrasema > Micrasema minimum. Next base: position 40,916 of record JAGVSP010000548.1, on the reverse strand, counting down.
GCTTACCCAAAAACGTTTTTCTAGTATGCTGGTAATAGTATGACGCGTTTGCGTGTTTCCATTGTGGTAGAAAGACAGACAGACTCGAAGTAAAACACTTTCTCTCTGCACACTGCGTGACTGACTGACATAATCAGAATCTGATTTGATGAAAATCATACTCATGTTTAACTTTGTATATCTTGTTCAACCTCTTAAATAAACCAATATGAAAAATTATCGCACCTATGGTCTTGCGATTATTCATTTTTTTTTTTTTTCAAGCTTCATTCCTAAGATTGGTCATCACAATAAAAAAAAATATTTATAAAATTATCAGTGAGAAGCTGGACTCACGATTCCGGGTAAGATCACAAATATCGAAATTGATTTTTTGATGCCTCTTGGTTTGCTAAAGACTCAACAATAAAATGGAAAACACATGATTCACGCGATTAACTGATGAATAAAGTCTACCAGGCTGATTACTGCTAAAAAATAAATTTAATCAGAACAAAAAAACCTATTATGATAAAGCGTAGGTATTTGAAAAACGTGGCCTTGATCCTGATGCCTTTTTTCAGGCCATATTTAATAAATTTCACAGAAAAGTACATTATAATGCAGCATCCATAAGTTCTCTATGGAGAGAAGCCAATGACTAATGACCGTTTTATTCTGAGATTGGTAGCATTGTTTACAAATCACAGATAAAGAAATTGTCTCAAAGACATGTAGCAGCTGTGTAAATAAATATTATATTTTTCTGACAATAATTTGGGTTTCGATCCGCATTACTTAAATGTCAATTTATTTTGAAGCCATACAGATGAAATATTACGCGCATTGTTCCAATGGCTTGTTGAACGTGAACTTTTGACCCGGATTCGACAGTTTCACAGAGGAAGACAAATCAAAATATGGCTGATGAATCGCGGAAGTACGATGAAAGTGAATATGGGTTAAGTGACAAGGAGCCTTTCGAGCTGAAGAAATGGGAACGTTTCTTCGAGTGGATACATTGCGTGTGCGTGGTTACCTTCGACTTGGAATTAGGGCAAGCTTTGGAGGATGTGTATCCGCCGCACGTAAAGTTAAGTGATCAAGAGAAGTCTAACATTTGTTACCTGGCATTTCCGGACTCCAACTCCGGTTGTATGGGGGACACGCAGTTCCACGTGCGCCTCCGCTCGCGTACCGTCCTGTCCAAGAGCCATTCCGACTACAACAACCTATGTCCCGTTACACTCCAGGCCGACAACACGCACCTGTGGGGCTTCGTGTACTTCCGCCAAGTGCGAGACCCCACTCTCCCTAGGGGATATTTCCAGAAGAGTGTAGTGATCCTGACCAGGCTACCTTTCGTTAATCTGATGTATAAAGTGTGCGGGTGTATTGCGCCGAGTTTTTTCGATGGCGGGATCGCGAATTTGGAAGCGGCGTGTCATGATATAGATCGGTGGCATCATTGCGCCGACTACCGGCCGTACTTCACAATTCACGACAGCGAGTTCAAAGAATTCACCAAAAAACAATACAACCCGCCCAATGTTATCCTCGGAGTTACTAATCCGTTCTTTGCTAAAACACTACACCACTGGCCGCATACCGTGAGGCTCAACGAAGGCGTCTCGCTGAAATCTAAATTGCGAAAAGTGGGCGTTAAGACATCCGAACTCCCTCCTGGGGTGTACACGCAATACAAAACATATTTAATAAAAGATAAGACGATATTAAAACGTCTAGCCGTGAGTAATCGGTCAGAGCGCCCGGCTGAAGTGCAAACGGCGTTAGTGCGACGTCACATGTTCCAATTGACACACGATTTTATGATCCCTCTAGAGCGATACATGGCATCATTAATGCCATTGCAGAAAAACATCTCGGCATTTAGAACAGCACCTCTACCAAATCCTTTTAATCCCGACGACTTTATTAACATGCTTCAGCAAACAGGACCGCAATTGACAACGGGTATAAAAGGCGACTGGGCGGGCTTGTACCGAGCATTCTTCAAAACCCCAAACTTCAACGGATGGTTCCAGAGAAAGTACAGCGAATTAGCTCGCACTTTACAAGCCCTGCAGCTAGAAGCTCTGGCCTGCAGCGACCTGGCCAACTGGGCAGCGGGGAGACAAGAAGTAGAACTAGTAGACATGGTGCTGAAATTAAGAAACACCATGAGGATATCAGCCGATGTGCACTTACCTTTAAAAGATAACACTAGAACAATGTTGGCAGAACGATTAGAAGACATTACGCGAGTTCTACCGGATGACTTAAAGTCCATATTACAAAGCGCTACGTGACATCTGATCACAAGCTCCAACAAGAGCCAAATATTAAATAAAACCAATCGTAAAACTTCTACATTTTATATTTTTCCCGTGATTTTAATTAATGTGTATGAATATTTTAAGTTAAGAACTTTTGTTTCCGAGTTGAGTCGCTTGTTCAGCTCGTATTTGATATAAACGGGAATTAGTTTTGTGCTCTGAATATTTTCTACCTATTCGATTTTCTGTAAATAAGCATGTACAGAATCTTGCCTTGTTTTGAAGCAGACACCTCGACGTCCATAATAATATTACAACTAGTTTAATATGAATTATATCATTATATTCTTTGATAAAAGCCATATCTTCACAAATAAAATACTTCTTCAATAGTTAAAATTATAATAAATCCTAAAACTGTATTCAAAATTATCAATTATCATGAATTTTGATGCATGAAAATTGAAGTACCTATATGCAGTTTTGACTCGTGTCCATATCACTATACTAAACATAAAACCAACATACTTAATTCTTACAATTTTTAAAAAAAAATCAATAAAACATTTATTAAATTAAATTTTAGTATTTGATATTGGGTTGTGGAATAATACTTTCTGATGAATTCACTATTAGTATGTTTTCTAAAGCAAAACATTTACAAATAGGACTTACTTGCTAAGTATTAATTTTGCAGTTAACTTACAGCAGCCTAAGAATTTTTTGGTTATTTAAAAATCAGCAATTTATTTTTTTAAACATTTCGAAAAGCGTAGAATCAATTAAACCTTTTTAAAATATGTACTGCAGTAACATTATACATTGTATAAAATTTTGTTTTTATCCTGGCGATATTAAAATTCTAAATATTTTCCTGTATGCTTTGTCTAATTTACGATGGTTTTTTTTAAAAATAGTATATTTAATAAATTAAGTTTAATTTAAGTACAATTTTGTATATGTAATATTGTTTACAGCTGGCTGAGGATCATATTATTATATTTAGTATTTTTTAATTAATTCAATTAAGTAAGTATAGTATATTATTGGTATCAAAAAACAATTAGGTATGTGAATTTCTATTATATGGGATCTAAACTTTGAAAAAGAATTTTTCTAAAAATATACTCTTCCCAGCGTTAATTTCATAACACCACTTATCAAATTCCCACCATCTAAAGACTCCAGCGTACACTCACACTTTGAAAATGTGACGTAGATGCCTAGTGATGATGTAGTGGGTACTAGGCACGGTAGTATTTTTCAAGTATGGAATTCAACTTCTCTGAAATTCTTTTTTGAAGAATCTACCAAATGAATTATTTTGTATCATAATAAATATTGTGAAACCCCAAAATCATTGCTCTAGTTCTAAAATCCAGGAAGAAAATCGAGGACTACTTATATATGGAGAAATGGCCGCGTGTCATGTGACACAGGAATGTAAATTTGAAAATGTAACCTTAGTTTTTAGCAATTCATTTGCAATTAGTAACATTTATTTGTTTTTACATCCCTTTCCTTGCTTTTAGATCGTATTAAACATTTTCTTCAGCCATGGACAGCTTAAAATTAAACTTTTAATCATTTTTAACCAATGTCCGAAAAATTATTTTTGCTAGTAGCACAAAGCTGACACTGTTTGAAATTATTCAATTAATTTTGTGTGATTTTGTTTTTATTTTTTTCCCACAATTTTTGTCACTAAAAACATGTTTTTTTTTCGAATAACATTCAAAATCATTTTTGTAATTGTGACACAAATCATTCTCAATTAGCATTTATTTTAAAAAAAAATTTCTTAAGATTTATTTTGTCAGTTATTTATATATTATTATATTATTAATTATTCATTTATATATTCAGTTCTCTAAATATTTATAAGCACCTTGAGGTAATTTTTCACATGAATTGCGCTTAATAAGTTATCCAATTATTATCATATATAATTAATTTTATTTGTCATATTACCATCTTGATTTTAGAACAATCGTGGTCCGCAAAAATTGTAAAATCAACATCAAAATAAACGTTAAAAATGTACATAAAAATACTATATTTTTTCAATAAACTTTATAAGTACAAAGATTTACAGTAATAATAATAAATTTAAAAACAATAGGTTTCTTTTAAACTTATAAATATGCAGGCCTGTCATTGTTCTAAGACTGTCATTTCCTTATAGAACTATTGTGTCCATTCTTATGTTATTTATAGAGCGATATTCTTATTTCACTTAATATTAAGTTATTTAATTCTTAGAAATCACTTTCACTAACATCCAGAAAGACATTAGTTTTCTGTAAAAAATTAGTAAAACCCTAAGAATTATTACACTGCTTCCAATTAAACCTTTGAATTATTGTATATTTATGTAAGATAACACCCATTATTTAAATATAAGCAATTAGTTTAACGAAAGACAATTATTTAATGTTATTGCATAATTTTAGTGCATTATTTTACTCAAAAGCGGAGCGAATAATGTTATATTTACAATAATAATTTCGTTCTAAATATTGAGACTCAAATCCATTTAATTAGTGGTTCAAACATCAGAAAGGTTATCATTTTATTAACAAATATGTAATATAAACCGAAATTCTTATTAGGATCAAATCAAATTGGTTCTTTGAATGTTTTTCTTAGGCTTGACTAGAAACTTAATTAATTTTATTTTGACATATAAGATCATGGATCTTATTTTCAAAGGTGAAGATTCAATCAATTAAATGGTAATTATTATAAACAAAGTAATCCCACTGCCTCTGCACTGCCATTACAAACGTATCTATATGTAGTTATATCGCATATATATGACGCGTGTACGACGGCAATTGGCAAATTATCAAAGAGATCAAACCATAGCCTACGTCCAGAGACATTTCTCTCTTAAAAGTATAAAGTCCTGTAAAAGTTTAATTTTGGTTTAAAAAATTAGTGTGTGTCGACACACACTACTTTATCTACTGCTTCTATTTAAAAGCTTTGAAATAAGAAATGGCTACTTCAATCAGCATCATAGTTTTTGCTGCTAATTTTCCTCAAAACAAATATCGTTTATACTGGGCAAAATAAAAATGAGGTACAAATGTTTTAATGGTTGGTGATAAGATTTTAGTGTCCAAATATATTTTCGCTTAAAAGAATTTCAAAATATTTTCCTAGTTTTAATACTCTCGTGATAGAAGTAATTGTTATTGTAATATAAAATACTGCCAATGTAATTGCCTAAAATATATAAAAAAGTTTTAATATTATTTCACTGTATTAGCTTTTATACTATGTACGAACATATATAAATTGCAATCAACTCTTCCATAGTATTTTTAAAAACACCAAAAACTTTATTTACATTACAAATATTTTTAACTACAGTTTTGATATCACACTTTTTTTTAATCTTCCAAAACACCAAAAAACATTTTGTATATGTGCATAACACTTTTAGTATGAAAGGCAGTAATAATTTTACCTATAAGTTAGATGTTTGTAAGATTATTTGAAAAATGGTTTACCTACAGTTCTAATTATTGATCTAAAATTCTAAATAATTTGTATTTTGATCCTCAAAACAGATTTAAAGTTACTACCAGTGAACTTGAGAAAATTCATTATAGTGAGAAATAAATAAATAATATAACATCACATAGATAATATAGTTTATCAATCACACCAAATTAATTATTAAAAATTTTAAATGTTGCCAACATCTTGGATCAAGAAATCCTTAAGAAATAATACTAAGGACGTGTATGTATTTTATATGAAAGAAAAAAGAAAATCAAAATTTTGTTGATATTATATTGTTATGTTCTGTATTAGGATTGTAAAATTTAAATATACAAGAATGAAATATTTCAATATGCCATTTTATTTCGCCTAATTGAAAAACACAATAATGTAAATAAGTGTGGGATTCAAACCTAAGACTGTCATAGTTGTGAAATAATCTGTACCGATATAAAGAAAACCCATATAACATTTGGGTAAATAGTTTTAAAAATTGCAATTTGACATCTCAACAGAAACGAGAAACTTGGAAAGGAATATGGATATCTAGGCGTTTACAGGGCTTACGACCTGTCATTGGCTGGGTTAAGTGGCCACTTGATGTATTACAACTTCCCCATTTCACCTAGTATTTGATATCCATATCTGCCAATATACAGTAAAATGGCGCGACGCTTCACATGTGAACTCTCTGTCATCCATTGAGAAAATTGCTAAGCATTTTAGCAGAAACCTTTATGAAAATACTTGAATAAATCAATAAAATTAAAAACTTTGTTTTTTTATTCACTTTTTTATTTTAAACACTTAGCCAACTAGTTTTAACCTACTGGTCATCCTCAGGGCTACTTATCAACTGAAAACTTAACAGTAAAAATTATACAGAATAAGTACCTAATAAGTGGGTGTGGCTACGGATGAGGGAGTAGTGGTGGGAATATTTAGGGTGTTGGGTAGTTGAGTAGGGATGGAAAAGATATAAAACATAGGGCTATTACTTAAATTTAATCGGTTATTAATTATATTTAAGTTTACAGCTTTTTTTAGTTCTAAATTATTGAGAATATTTCCTCTTTTATTTGCACGTAGAATTTTTATTCTGTCTTCAAAATTAAAGGAATGATTTTATATATGAAATGATGTGATCAGCAAATTCTGAAAAAAAATTATAATAAATTCAAGTTAATAAAATGATTCACAAAGTTTGTGCTTCGAACATCAAAGGTTTTAAAATATTCTATTTATTTATTTATTTATTTATGGATGATTTATAAAGCGCTATTTTTCGCGAGAAATCGCCTCAAGAGCGCTGTACAATAAAGAGGCTAGACCACAACAACACGTTTTGCAGCTACCAAGCGCATGAACGGTTGGGGTTCTATTCTAGTCTCCTACAGTTACAGACTTACATAGTAAAATAAAATATTTGAAGTTAATTAATTTACATAGATTAATATTGAAACTAGTAAATTATATAGGTAATATTACAAAGGTATAGGACAAAGGTGATTAGTTACAAGTTTAAAGCAGAATTAAAAGTTGAAATTAGTTTTAAAAAGGCACTTGGACTTGAAGTTTAACTGTGTGGGAGACTAGACCACCATCTTGCAGCTACAAAGCGCATGGATGGTTTGGAATCTAGCCCCCTTAGTAAGATCTAACTTGATTTTAGTACCCTGAGTAGTAGGTACTAAGCAAAATTTAACTTTCCGGAAGGCTGTACCACTACTCATCTTGCAGCTACAAAGCGCATGGATGGATTGGAACCAGCCTCCTTCACGGTTTAACTTGATTTTAGTACTCCAGGTATGATTGAAAATCTTGAAACTAATCTTGAAAATCCAAGAACAAACTAACCTTAAAATTACCTATTAATATATATATTATTAATTTAATGTACCTCTAAGTACGGTCTTTTTGAAATTACAACAATCAAACGTTTTTTAAAATCTGTTTCATCATACTTAAGGTTTTGGGTAATTACGACAAAAACCTGTCATAATCAAAAAGTAAGTAAGTTATTTTTACAAATAAATAAATAAATGATTGAATTCCGATATTCAAAATCAAAGTCCGGTAGGTCCGGCTTAAAGTGCATACAATTCACGATGTTATTGTTACTTGTTACTGTTTACGATAATAGCAACAAAAAAACCGCTACTATCTCTCTCTACTCTGCAATGCAAATAGCGTCAAATCAAAACACATGTTTTCAGTTACAAAACGAAAATTAGCGGTATTTATACAAAATGCGTTCGCGTTCAATTGAATCTGTCAGTTTTAAGGGCGCTCCGAATAACGGCACATCTCTTATTTGGATACATAGACATAGTAATTCATTTCATTTCATAATTTGAATTCGAAAAGAGAACACGGATTGTCGTTTGTCGGTGAAGTTTTGTTTTACCGCCAAAAAGTGAAAGTGATAACATTCTGCTTTTAAAAATAATGTTTCTCGTTTTTAAAAGTTGCACCGGATTGAAATATAACTTTATTTTGTTATTTCTAAGCGAGTTTATGAGATAACTGGTTTATGTGTAATACCGATAATGACTGTATTCGCTTACAAAATTTAAATTACTATCAGTGAAATTGGAACACCATTTTGTAAGTATTTTTTAAAATTATGCAACGATCCAACAATTTTAAAAATGTTTTAAATAAAAAGAATTATTTGTAAACTTAAAACAATGCTGTTTTCTTGTTCTTTTGCTGGTTGATTTGTTAAAAAATTATATAAGAATTGGTTTTGGTTTCAAATTGCAAAATTTCTACACACACACATACCCTTTTCTTTCTTTCTTTTCTTTCCCGTGGCTACGTCCCGTTGAGGGACAGCGCCTTTTTCTGGAGCAGTTTCCTCCACGGCCTTCTGTCCTGACAGGCAGATGTCGGACAGGACAGTGTCGGCAGACGCAGACACAATGTCGCTCCATCTTGCTGGTCTTGTCCCCCGAGGAAGCTGACACAATGCCATTTGCATTCTTTGGACATCTCCGGCTCACTGTAGCAGACGGCTAACCTTCAGACTCCTCAGACCTTCAGACTCCTCAGACTCTCAGACTCCTCAGACCTTCAGACTCCTCAGACATTCAGAGTCAGAGTGGCCACGATACCTGGTTCCCGGTAGAGGGTCTGCTTCATCGTCCACACACATTATAAAGATTTAAAAAAACCTGTAAAAATGCTGTCTGCCTCGTGGCATAGTGATAGCGCGTTTGGCTTCAGTGCATGAGGTCTCGGGTTTGATTCCAACATGAAATATTTATTTACATGTGGTTAACTAACTAACTAACCGTAGGCAGAGAGGATAGAGCGCCACACCACTCTGTCCTGGCATACTTATCTTGTTTCCTCCACATTCATACATCTTCTCATGCACGCACATCGATTAATCCGACTTCTTACATGCCCACTTTCAAGCATTTGTGTTACTTGATATGCCATGTCTTTCGCGGTCTTCCTCGACTTCTACGTCCAGGCACAGTCGCATCACATATTCTTTTAGCCGTTCTTTCATCATCCATTCGCTCTACATGACCGAACCATCGTAAGAGACCTTTCTTAATTTTGTCGATAATGCTTATCTCAACCTTGCGCTCTGCTCTAATTTCGACATTTGTACACCTATCATACATAGTCTTACCACACATTCGCCTGAGAGATTTCATTTCAACTGCATTCAGTCTACTTTCGTCCTTCTTTTTCCAACTCCATTCTTCGCTTCTTTACATACCTAAGGGTTGGTCCCAGAACTGTATTATGAACTGTCAGTTAAGCCTCTTGTAGTTTCATATTAGTATTTAATGTGTGATACCATGGCCTGGTACTGAAGCGTAAGACTGATCATCTTGCCTTCATCTGATAAAAAGTTATCAAGATACACTGCACTCGGTGTACCGATTCAGTGCCCTTTGCACCATTGGGTAAGGGAAAGTAGTTAGTGTATTATAGTTGTAGTATTTTAATTTCTACAATACACTATACGATTAAATAGTTGACCGAATGATTGGAGTTTTGACCTCTGTTGGTACAAAAATCTTGTTTTTATATTCCGGTAAACTTTGGTCACATTTCAGTAATAATAAATGATAATATCGCCGTCCACAGACAATGTATACATTTGTTATTTTTATCAAAATGAGGAAAGTAAAATATGTTTGTAAATTCTTCATAGGTTATTATTGATAAAAGTTTAAAACATTGCAATCACTATAAGTTCAGTGCCCGAAGGGATCAGACTATTCATAATGTGGGACACATTCCCAAACGCCACCCATCCCAGCCTAATTCGGCGGTTTATTTCGGCTTATTTATCACTAACTAACTAACTAACCATCACGCCATTTCCCCGAAGGGGTAGGCAGAGAGGATAGAACGCCACACCACTCTGTCCTGGCACATCCTTCTTTTTCCAACTCCATGCTTCGCTTCCATACATAAGGGTTGGTACCAGAACTCCATTGTGCACTGCCAATTTAGCCTCTTTTGATAAGCACTTATTAGATACTACCGACTTTAAGGCACCATTAATTCTGTTACCGGCACTAACCCTCCTTTCAATGTCCTTATCCATATTACCATCCCTAGTGAACATGCTTCCCAGATATACTTATTATATGCTTATTTATCAAAATATCACAAAGAGAAAACTACATTTTAAGCTGAATAAAAGCATTCAATATGGATATCGACATAATGAATGCTTTTAAAAAATAATATATTTACATGATTATCTAGCTATATTAACAATTTCCTGTGTGCAAACATTGCCTTGCAGGAAACCCGCTTGCACAGTGTAAACTGTGCGCCTCTCGATTTAAGCTTAGACTATGATGTTTATGCTTAGACTATGATGTTCTCTGCGTAATCTATACATACGATAGTAACTTGCGACCGCGCTTAAAAAATATACCTATTTAGCGTGTCCACAGGTAGGTAGGTACTACCATAGTATGCATAATGTTATAAAATTATGATAACGCAGATTGAAGTAATTAATGATAACACAATAATTATGACAATATGATCCCCCGTATCTATAATCCACGCTATTAGATTTTAAGAGCTGTCCAAACAATGCCAATGTCAGAGTTGCCAGTTGCTAAGTTGGACAAGTTAAGAGGGGAGACCTTATTTGTAATGAAAATAATATTATTTGCGAAATTACTAATTTATATTTATTTTTTGTACATATAGTGGTGTACATTTGCCTCGTGGGCAATTTCTTCCAATCAACCAATAAAATAAAGTTGTGCAGGTATTGTTTTGGCTTTTTGCCTACATTGTTACACCCATTGCGGGGTATCTAGATTTTTTTAAAACGAAGGCATGATTGTGATATCCAAGGTATAAAAACCAGAATCCTGTCCATGCGCTTTGTAGCTGCTACACGTGCTGGGTTTACTCTTGCATTCTCACCTAATTTAAAAACCAATGTGTCTTTTATTTATTTTCAACATAACATTATATTTAAAAAAGGAGGCTAGAATTGCAAAAGTCTATGCGCTTGGTAGCTACAGGACGAGTTGTAATCTTAAACCGTTAGTGTTCGGAACTACTTTATTCTAAATATGTAATGAGTTCTGGTACCCAACCCCTTATGTATGGGTAGTGAAGCGTGGTGTTGTTGAAAAAACAAGGATGAAAGTAGTCTGAATGGTGCTGTTGCGATCTTTTCAGGCGAACTCATTCGTTGTGTAAGACTATGTATGATAGGTGTACAAATGTCGAAAATTAGAGCAGAGTGCAAGGCTGAGATAAGCATTATCGACAAAATTAAGAAAGGTCTTTTACGTTGGTTCGGTCATGTAGAGCGAACTGGATGATGAAAGAACGGCTAAAAAAATATATGATGCGACTGTGCCTGGATGTAGAAGTCGAGGAGGGGCCGAGAAAGACATGGCATGATCAAGAAAAAGAAAGTGCTTGAAAGTGGTCATGTGAAAAGTCGGAATAATCGGCGTATGTGCATGAGAAGGTGTATGAATGTAGAGGAAGCAGAGGAAGTCTGTCAGGACAGAGTGGTATGGCGTTCTATCCTCTCTGCCTACCCCCTACGGTAATAAATGGCGTGATGGTTAGTTATTTAGTTATTCAAAATGTTTCTAGTTACACACTTTGGGAATAAAACTGGTTTCGTAAAATAGGTTGACTTACCGGTGTGGTCACAGGTGATATACATTAAATTATTTGAAGAAAATACTTTTCGCAGTGGTGTAAACTAGATTCATATTTGCAATATGACATTCCTTTTGCGTTATATAATTTTACTTAGATGTACCATGTAACTAGTTTTACTTACATTTAGTGAGTAGGTAGATACATACCTACATTTTAGAGTAGGTAGATACCTACCTACCTAAATTAAATAACAAAAAAGTAGAACAGGATTCTTTCCAGAATACAGATGATGTTTTTCTGGGTTATGGTGCCGTGGTTGTGGGCTTTGTGTTGCCGATGTTAAGCCCTCAAACACGGCATAGTAACCCAGAAAAAGAAAATCTGTATTCTGATCGGCCGTGATTTTTTTTTGTATTTTTTCTTTTCTGGAAATATGTAGCGAAGCGATGATATTAAATATCATCATAACATGTGAAGCATTCGCTCCCTGCGAGTATGCATTCCCTGTAAGCATATGAATCCCATAAACTTGTTTCATGGTTTCTGGCACAGTTGTTAGTATTCTGAAATTCCTCTAAGTATTCTGAAATTGAAATATTTGTGTATATTATAAAACCACAATATTAATGTTTTCTAAATTTTTTAAAATAAAACTGCCTCCAAGCCAAGCGGTCAGTCGCCATGCGCCAGTTCCCGCGCATCCTCCCAAGTCAGGTCCCCATCCCGCAGCTCTGACGCAAACTGCCGAAGTATCATCAGCACAAAATTTCACATTTTATTATTATTTATTCATTCATTCTAAGTGTCACATTTGAGTGAATACCTAAATTATACTTCTTTGAGCTCAACCCGTATTGATCTAAAACATTTTAAATAATTTATACAAAACTAATTTAAAAATAGTTATATACATGGTGTAACAAAACTCGCAGTACAACCCGAAAACTGGTGAATCTACATCGTATTTAAGAACGATTGACTAATATGAAATTTTAATGTGAGTTTGAAAAAAAAAATTTTTCTTCTCATAAGAGTTTTTTATAAGTATGACAGATTAAATAAAATTGCTCAAATTTTATATTAAAACGCGTTTTTAATTTTTTGTTTTCTTAATGGATAGTATTAAATTTGACTAAATACATGATATTTGATAACAATTTGCAAAATTTCAGAATAAAAAGCAACTTCGTACCTATTCAATTTTCTCGAAAACTAAGGGTCAAATAAAAAAAAAAAATCTACAAAATCGACCCCATATATTATGTAGATGCAATGGTTTCCCGCTTGTACTTCGAGTTTTGTTACATCCTGTATATACTGTACGGAACAGTTTGCCAACTGTACAAGAAACTTTACAGTTATCTGTCCCGTATAAAGTAGGCTTAACACAGAAATTCAAACTCACAAAGTGTTATACCTACACACAAATACAGAAGTGCCTAGAATTAACAATAAAAAATTGAATATAGTTATATAAATTGATAAATCGAGCTTAAAAACAAGTAAAATAGTAATAAACTAATGC
>JAGVSP010000548.1:0-22500 GCA_022494985.1 Micrasema minimum | reverse complement strand
CGGGTTTAAACCAAAATTAATGTTTTTCCCCAATATTTAGTGCTTCTAGGGAACAGTGCCCTGGATGCCATTTCTGGTGGTAATAAATACCCACCTACTGTGTAATATTTAAAAATGTCTAGTAAAAACCCCTATGGGCGAAAAACCCATAAAAATAAAAAAAAAATTAAAATTTTTAAATTTAAAATTTTAAAGTCCGGTGGGGACAAAAAATTTAAAAATGTTTTTTTAAAACCTGGGGGGGTTTTTATTTTTTGGGCCCCTACGTAATTGGCGTTTTAAATTCTGTGATATTTTATTCAAGGGCCCAAATGATTTTTATTTTTAAATTTATCTAAATTGGGGGCCTATTATACGGGGTGTAACAAAACTGAGTACAAGGGGGGAAACCAGTGAATCTACATAATATTTGGAGTAAATTTTTGTAGAATTTTTTTTTTTGATCTGACCCCCCAGTTTTTGAGAAAAATTGGGTAAGGAAATATTTAAATTTTTTTTCAAATTGTTTTATCAAATTTTCATGTTTTTTGGGCCAAAAATTTTTACTATCCTGAAGAAAACAAAAAAAAAACAGCATTTTAAAAAAAAAAAATTGTTTCAATTTTTTACCTTTTGAAAACTTTTTTTTTAAAAGAAAAAAAGATTTTTTTCAAGTTAGATTAAAAAATAAAATTACACATTGACTCCAAAATATGATGTAGATTCACCGGGTTTTCCCGGGGTACTACAGTTTTGTTTTAAAAATGTAAACTTTTTAAAATTTTTATTTACACTAAAAATTAAATTTCAACAAAAATTAAAAGTTTTGTATTGTTTTTTTTTTTTTATTTTTTTGTTTTTTTTTTTTTTTTTTTTTTTTTTTTTTTTTTTTTTTTTTTTTTTTTTTTTTTTTTTTTTAAAAAAAAAACAGGGAAAAAAAGGGAAATTAAATAAAATTTTTTAAATGATTCATTTTTTAATATTTAAATTTTGGAAAAAAAGTTTTTTTTAAAAAAAATTTTAATTTTTTTCTTTGGTCCCCATTTTCTTTTTAATAACAAAATTTTTTTTAAATTTTTTTTTTAAAATGAATTTCTTTTAAAAAAACCCCCTGGGGGAAAATAAAAACAAGGTTTTTTTAAATTTTTTTAAAATTTTTTAAATTTTTTTTTCCCCTTTTTCAAAATTTTTTCTCCCCCCTTTTTTTTTATTTTTTATTTTCGGGTTTTCAATTTTTCCCGAAAAATAAAAAATTTTTTTTGGGGTTTTTCCCAAAAAAAAAAAAATGTGGAAAAAAATAAAAAAAGGTTTTTTTTTTTTAAAAAACGTTTACCCTTCTTTCCCTAATTTTTAAGAAAAATTTGATTTTTATAAAAAAGATGGCTTTTTCTGGTCGGCAATATTTTTAGTTTTTTGGAAAAAATAAAAAAAAATTTTTTTCGCCCCAATTTTTTTTTGCCCCCCCGGGTTTAAAAAGTTCTTTACACCCGGGGCAATAATGTGAAAAGCCCTTCCCAATTTTGGGAAAAAATTCCCCTTTTTTTTAAAAATTTGGTTTTAAAAAAACCCAAATTTTGTATTTTTTGGGAAATTTTTTCATTTCCAACAAAAATTTTAAACAATTTTTTTTTGTTTTTTGTTTTTATTTTGGGTTAATTTTTATAAACATTTACAAAAAAATAATGGGGGCCCCGCGGCCCTTCAATTTCACATTTGTTTATACCGTTTTAAAAAAAATTTATTTTTCCCCCCAAATTTTTTGGGCAAAATTTTGATTTTTTCGCTTATTTATAATTTAAAACCATTATTTAAAACCTTAAAAAAATAGGGTCCCTTTTTACACTAACGAGCGGGTTTGGGGGGTTGAAATTTAGGTTTTAAGGGCTTTTTTGCTGGGAAAAGGGGCACTTGATTTAAAAATTTTTTCCCTATTTTAAATTTCGCCTAAAAGTTTTTACCAAAAATTTGGCCAAAAAAACTGTTTTAAATCCAAAAATTCTAGGGTCCTTTTTTTTTACTAAAATATTTTTTGGGTAAAAAAAAACAAAAAAAAAACCCTTATTTCAAAAATTTTTTGAGGTTCCTTTTAAAATTTTAAAAAATCGTAACCCAAAAATCTTTTTAAGAGGGGGAGGGGGTTTTTAGTTTGGGGGGTTAAAAAAATTTTCCCCCAAAAATTTTTTTCCCCCAAAAATTTTTTTTTGGTTGGTAAAAAACAAAACCCCAAAAAAAAAAATTTTGGGCGAATTTACGGGGGGGCCCATTGAAAAAAATTTTTTAATTAGGCAAAATTTCTTTGACTTCTAAAACATTTGGGGAAGGTTTTAAATTTGGTTTGGGCCCAGGGGCCGGGGTTGTGAAATTTTGTTTAAAATTTTGGTCAAAAAAAAGGGCTAAAAAATTTTTGAATTTTCTCAAGGGAAAGACAAGAGGTTTTTACTTGTAAAAGCGCGCGCCTTTTTATTTGTTTTTTAAAAAATTAAAAATCTCTATTTGAATTTTATTTTTTTTTTAAAATTTTTTTTGGGGTTTTAAATTTTTTTGTTCTTAATGAAACCTTCGCGGGGAAAACCCCGTGTAGAGGTAATAATTTTTTATTTCATTCCCTCACAAGCCCCCTTTTTCGCCCTCTACATTTCCAAAAGGCCGATCCTTTTTCTAATCTTTTTTTTGCTGTAATTACTGTACGCCCCCATTTCTCGACATTTTGACGAATTATTTCTATCGGCGCGGGTTATTTTCCCTCTGCCAATAAAAAAATAAAAAAGAAGAAAGGGAAAAAATCGGGTAAACAGTCTGTTTTGGGTTAGGACCGGTTTCCCCCCCGTTTATCTCATAGAGTCAGAAAAACATTGGAAAATTTTTATTTCAATTATCACGTTTTGGGGACTTTATGCTGGGGGGGGTTTACTAAAACAAAAAAAGTTTTTAATAGAGTTTTGCCATATTAGTTTGGGAAAGCCCACTAAACCGGGCCTTTTTTGCAGGCGGCAATGTCGGGGGCCCAGTCGGCCCGTTTCTTTTTTCGAAAATTTTTTGCTTTAAAACCCCGAAAAAAATGATTTTGGTTGCCCAATAGTCCGGGGCGGCTAGAGTGTCCCCCTTTTTCAACCGCCCGTCGGGCCCTCCGGCCTTTTTTGTTTTTGCTTTTTTTTCTTAATACTTGAAATTTTTTGCATAAAAAATATTTTTAAGAAGGGTTTTAACAAAAAAAACACAATTTTTTAAATCAAGTTTCTCGAAAAAATAAGGGGTCGAATAATTTTTTTTTAATTTTTAAATTTGGGCTCTAAAAATGAAGAGTTTTTTGGTTTCCCGGGTTGTACAAACGAGTTTTGTTACACCATGAAAAATGTATAACCCCCTTGCTTTTCTTTTTTGTCAGGCATTTTTTATTGAACGGTACGGACGTATAAAAAAACCTTAAAAAAACAATTTTTTATTATTATTTAAAGTATTTAAAAACCCAAAATTTCAAAAATAATACAAACTAATCCAAATTTCTTTGGGGGTTTCGAAAGGGCAACAAAAAAACGGATTAGATTTTAAATAAATGTCAAAATGATAAGATTTTAAAAAGATAAATTTCCTTTTTTGTTGTAAAATTTTCCGAAGACCTTTTAAACGTCTAAAAAAAATCTTAATACGTTTTAAACAATTTTTTCGAAAATTTTAAATTTTTTCTTTTGCGATCAAATTAAAAACTTTGCAAGTATCCCAAATATTTTTTTTTATCGCTCAAATAATTAGTATTTTGGTCTTTTATCAACTATATCGGGGCAAAAAGCAACATCTTCGAAATCAAGGGTGTAAAATTTTTCCAACTTAATTTTTTTTTGTCCCCCGACAAAGTGGTAGCGCATTTTGGGTACCGGCATGGGTCTCGGGTTTGAAACCGTTGGGTCAACAAAAAATATTCATTTACCCCGGTTTTTTTATTTATATTAAAAATTTTTATATGTGTACCTTGCACTGGTCCCTAAATGAAACGTATGACTTTGGGCATCTTAAATTTAAAGTAATAAAATGATCAAATACGCAACACTTTGGGGGACCCAAGCAGTGGGTCAAAAAAATTTTTTTAAAAAAATTTTTACCCTGAAGGTTTTGGGGGGTTTGCCAACCCCCCCAAAACCTTTCTTTTTTAAAAATAAATTAAAAAAAATTTAAAGGGACCTTTGCCTAGGACTTTTACCCCTTGGCACACTAAAATTACGTCAAAAAACTATTTCCCTTTAATGGTTTAAGTCTATTTTGGGGGGTTTTTTTTTTTTTGGGGAAAATTCCCCCGGAAACGTTATTTTTGAAATTTGATGCCCCTTTGAAATTTTTTCAAAATTTTAATTTTACCCAATTTACGTGGTTTTAAATTTATTTTAAAAAATTTTTTTTTTTATTATTTTTAATTGGGGGAAACAGGGGGGGGCCCCCGGGGGGGCCGGGGGGTGGGGGGAAAAGGGGGGGGCCCCCAGACCCCCTAAAGGGGAAAGGGAAAGTTAAATTTTTGGAAAAAAAAGGTTTTATTAAAAAAAACCCGAAAAAGGGGGGGAATGCTTTTTTAAAAACCCCCCCCCCCGGAAAAAAATTTAATGTTTTTTAAAACCCCGGGCTTTTTTTAAAATTTGGGCAAAAACTATTTTCATAAAAAAAAAAAAAAAAAAAATTTTTTTTTGGTTTTGGTTTTAAAAACCCCCCTTTTTCTATCCTTAGGGCCTTCATTTTTTAATTAAAATTTTATTTTTTGTTTTTCCCTTTTTAAAAAAAGGGGCCCCAAGTCACAATTTATTAACTAAAAATTTTTTTTCTTTTTAAAAAAAACCAAAATTTAAAATTTTTCCCCCTTGGGGGAAAATTTTTTGCCCTGTACATTTGAAGAGGGGTTTTTAAAGTAAAAATATTTTTCGGTATTAAAAATGCAAGGTAAAATATTAATTAAATACATATCGATATGCTTGGTTTTTAAAATTTTCGTATAAAAAATGGCCCCCTTCAATTAAAATATTTTAAAAAAAAAACCTCAGAAAACTATATATAGGAATAGACATTGCAAATACAGTAAATAACGAGCGCTTCTATGTGCAATAAATGAAACACAAATATTAATGAATAACGATAATCATGGATGGTCTAGGTGTATTTCAATAAATTTCGTTACACAATCCAGTTTTAAAGACCATTACTCTGCTATTTTTGGGCAAGGTCTCCACAGATTTAAATTTAATGACAGATGTTTCGCCTTCTCGTATTTTTATCAAGTTCACTATTTAATTCAGGAATTTCTTAAAAATCCACAGATGTCCTCCCTCCCTATATTCTTAATTAACTGGTATTAATAAGCCAATATTGGTATAAAAAGATGGAAATGTAAATGTTTCAAAGCCACAGTTTTGTAATGCCCTTACAAGGCGAAACAATTTGTCTCACTTAACTTAATTAAATCAAAATAAACATCCACGTAGACCAAAATAAAAATAATCAGTTTTTTGATTTTTACATAAAAAAATCACGTATTAAACCCTAAATAAAGTGATTTGACATCTCAACAGCGCAGAGAAACTGGGAAGGGAATTATGGATATCAAGGCGATTACCCAGGGCTTATGACTCTGTCATTTGGCTTGGGTTAGTAGGTGCACTTGATCGTATTACAAACCAATTTCCCCCCCATTTCCACCTAGTATTTGATATCCATAATGCTGACCAATTATACCAGTAATATTTGTCAAGTAATTTGGAACACACGTAAATATGTTGTTTCTTATTTATTCATCATTTCAAAAAAGCACAAAGAATTTTATCACAGACCAAAATAATCAATCAAATCAAAGCGAATCTCGAGATTATTCAATACTGTATGAAAACTCGCCCTAATTGAAATGCAGGTAAGCAGGTTTTGTTTGTCTGGAGACAGAAAATCTACAATTACTGACAGTATTATAATTATTGCCAGTTGATTTCCTACTTTCGTGTCCCAAGAGGCTTGGAATACCTGAGAAAATAGCACATATTTAACTGGTATAAGTTAAGAGATCAATAGATTTATTCAAACAGGAGTGCAAAAGTAAACAAATTTAGATTTATGCCTGTGAAAATGTTTGTAATCAAGGCGGTTTGTAATAATAATATGAAAAAGGTATTTAACGTTTACGTTCAATCATTACGACAAAGGAATAAATTACTGATCATAAATCATTTAAGAGCATTCCACACCATGTGACTCGCTTCCGCTTCCCATTCAAACGAATTCCTCGATTTTCTCCCTGGAATTCAACATTTTAGCTATGTTTTTGCACACATTTTAGATATCGACTAAATGCGTGTTAGCCTCGTTTTTATTTTTTAAATAATAAATAATAATAAAAAAATAATAATAATAATATATAATAATAATAATAAATAATATAATAGTGTTTATTCCAGCATAAATAAGCAGTTAGTGCAATACTTGTTAGCCATAGCATAGGTAGAATACAGTACCTACATAATATATTTCATAACTTAACTAATCATTTAATTACAATAAAAAAATATAAAAAAACTAAAAATAAGGTTTATAATTTTCAGAAAGAAAAAAAAAGTCAGTTCACTGGTGTTTGGACACACAACATTACAACTCCAATGCTGCCACATGTCCAATTCCCATCTGTGTTGCACAAGCTGTTGTGCTGATGATGAGGTTGGAGCTTTTCATCAGCCTCTCCCGAAAGCCTGCAAGTCGGTGTCTGAGTAGCCCATCCCCAGTGTGGTATACGTGCTGTAGCAAACATACCACTCGCGCTACAGTGACGGGGTAATTTCATCAGGGCTCTATACCCATTGTTGTAGCATACCTTCATGTGCCTCGCGTTACCCAGTGTATAAATATACCATAGCTCACTGCCATATTGCTGCGTACACAGTACTTGGAATAATCGCTGTATTATTTTATTTGTTAAAGGATAGAGATATGATTTAAAAAATAAGACGATACAAATACGCATCTGGTCGATATCTAAAAAGTATGTAAAAATCATTGCTCTAATGTTAAATCTCCAGGGAGAAAATCGAGGAATACTTTTGTATGGGACAGCGGCGAGTCACGGCATGGTGTGGTATGCTCTTAATATCGAAAAAAATGGCACAAGCTTTTATAAAATTGTATAAAATGCCGTAAATTTAATTTTCAAGTACCAGTCCAAGGTATCAGTAAAGTACCGCTTCAGTACCATTCCAAGGTATCACCCTTTTTTTAAAAATATTTTTAATTTATATAAAACACACATGTATTATATTCCCAGGAGTTTTGAAACTCATTTTGGGACCGGTATTATGTACATTTTTAATTACATATTGCACAATCAAACACGAATAAGAAAGACGATACAAAATTAACACATTCAATCTTAATCCTATACATCATAACTATCATTGAAAAACATATTTAAATACAAATCTTTAAGGGCTCTACTATGTATTGATTTATTAATTTTTTCTTCATGGGGTAGTTTATTTTATTGGGATTTTGGGATCGAGAAATATTCATTAGGGATTTTTTACCGAATTTTGTGGATCATGTGGACATGAAATATTAATATGAAAAACTGTAGACTACTGAACAAAAACCTTTTAAAAAAATATGTCAAATAAAAGATTGAAGAAAATATTAAAAGAAGTAAACAAAGAAAATCACAAAAAAGAATAAAAATATTGACGGAATTATAGCCTATTTAGGGCCTGTTTCAAATACATCTCTTCCTTCTTTTTTCTTTTTTTCTCGTGGCTATCGTCCCGTTGAGGGACAAGCTTCCTCCACTGCCTTCTGTCCTGGCGGGCAGCTGTCTAGTCCGCGACTCCTTATTTTGGCTGCGCCTTTCCGGACATTGTCTCTTCCTTGGTTTGTTCCCTGAGGAAGCTGACTCAATGCCATTTGAAAAAAAAAGGAAAATATAAACTATGAATTCACCCGGTAGAAAAGAAAAGTTCTTGGGGTTACTTGTTATAAACAACAAAATAGATCCAAATTTAGCCAGCTCGATTTTAACATGGCGCTTTAAACTTAAATTGATATGGCTTAGAAATACATTTGATTATTTCATATCAAGGAAACAGGTCAAGGCGGGTAAGAGGTTTGTTAATATTAACAAAAACGTTAAGGTAATATAGTTAAACATTAAACAAGTAAATAAACTCTAATGATATGCATCATAGTTATCATCACATATCACTCCCTAATGTGGAGCATAAAGCCCACTTTATACGGGACAGAAAACTGTACAGTTTCTTGTGCAGTTTGCAAACTGTCCCGTATAAAGCGAAAACTGTATGGAATAATGAATGGCAGACGCTACGTTTGGCTGATCTGACAGTTAGTGATTTTTAATGTAAACTTTTAAGTTGATATTGGTATATTGTATGTTTTAAAAAACAAATAAATTTTTTACATTATTAGCTTTGCTTCCCTTACATTCAAACATCTTCTCATGCACATACGCCGATTATTCCGACTTTTCACATGTCCACTTTCAAGTTCTTGGTCATGCCATGTCTTTCTCGGCCTTCCTCGGCTTCTATATCCAGGCACACTTGCATTTAAACTTCTTTTAGCCGTTCTTTCATCACTCATTCGCTCCACATGACCAAACTAACGTAAAAGCCCTTTCTTAATTTTGTCGATAATGCTTATCTCAGCCTTGCACTCTGCTCTGATTTCGACATTTGTACACCTATCATACATAGTCTTACCACACATTCGTCTGAGAGATCGCATTTCAACTGCATTCAATCAACTTTCATCCTTCTTTTTCCAACACCACGCTTCACTACCATACATAAGGGTTGGTACCAGAACTCCGTTGTGTACTGCCAATTTTGATTCTTTCGATAAATTCTTATATTTGCCACTATCGATTTCAAGGCACCATTAACTCTGTTTCCGGCACTAACCCTTCTCTCAATGTCCTTACCCACATTTCCGTCTCTTGTAAACATACTTCCCAAATATACAAATTCTTCAATCTGCTTTAACCTCTCCTTATAACTTATACTAAAAAATATTTTAAAAACGAATAAATATGTGCAATGCAGGTGGTCTTAAACCCATGTAATTTATTGAGATAGTTATTCATAATAAGGAAACTGTATAAAACATCATACGATTCTACATAATGGATTAAGATAATCGACATTATGATGACAGCGATAAAAAAAATAGATCAGTAAAATATAGTACAAAATTCATAAAGAAACAAAGATCAAAGTGACATGTCATTGTTCGTTCAATCTTATCTATGAAATAGTTTCACCCACTTAATTCAAAATAAGAATTTGTAACTCTTGTTTTTATTTTTCCCGCTCAGCAACGCTGATAAAGATGGCGATTTATTATTTGTTTCAATATTTTGTTTATTGTAATAAATAATTAATTAAATGATTTTAAATACAGTGAATAATATTGTTTTCTGTGTTATCAATAGGTCAACATAATTTCATCACCTAAGATTAGAAATTGCGGGGGATCCTAAGTAATAGTTTTATATGAAGTTTTGTTTTGAAAAGGGAGTATAAAATTTATATGTAGAACATGGCCTAGCTAAGCGTCGTTCAGGGGACATGGAACTGTTAGCAGTGGTCGTCCAGGATTAGGGAACATGAATCAGTGATATATAATATTATCAATTGTCATGTAATAAAATTTAAAGTATTAAAATCTATGTTTGATTGTTGTCAACTAACAAATTTAATTAGTATACGAGTGCCTGGTCGAGTTACCCGTAGTAATGCACTATTTTACTGTAGCCAATCATCGACCAATTACAGTGCCAACTCACCGATACGAAGAATGAACGCACTGGCTAACAAGTATGCTAACAATATTGATGTTTTTAACACAAATCTAGTGCATTTTAGGGAACAGTGTCTGGATGCCATCTCTGGCGGTAATGAATAGCTACCTACTGTGTAATCATTTAAAAATGTCTATGTAAAAGCCCTATGGGCGTAAAAACAATAAAATAAATAAATAAATACATAATATTATGTATATATCTCATCATCTCATGTGACAATGACCTATTTTATTACTGAAAACTCGTGCAAAATTATTTATAAAACAATTATTGAACCTCATTTTAATTACTGTAGTAGCATTTTATTTTTGTCGAATCAAGAACATTTAAATAAATTAACCGTGATACAAAACAAAGCATTAAGAATTATTTTGAAACAAAGCAGATATGCGAAAGTGAAGCTTATGCTAAATAAATTAAAAATAATGTCATGTAAGCAACGAATATTATATAATACAATGCTATTTGTATTCAAAATAATGAACACCAACAAAAAATCAGAATTTTGGAAAAAAATGGAAGAAAATCAATGTCAACACGGACACAAAACAAGAAATAAAGATAAAATAAGACTACCATATAGAAGGAAAGGTGTGTCCCAGAATTCAGTCCTATTTAAGGCAGTTAAGTTATATCATGAAATGGGAAAGAATATATACCAAGAAAAAAAAAAACAAAATATAAAAATAAAGTTAAAGATTATGTGTCGAATAATGTGTGATGAGGGTGTGTTATTAACGTATTTATGAATATGAATTTATTGTTAATATTAGAGTACATTTTATATTTGTATAGAATGTATGCTATTTCAAGTAATAAAATAAAAAAAAAACACTAAAAATCCAATATGTGGGTACGTTTTACTTTTAAATCATTTATATTGTTTACACCGTGTTGACGGAAAATTTAAAAATGATGTTTTGTCATAAATTTCCCCGTTATAACAAATAATATACTATCTTGCTGTAAACATCATCAAGGAATAATAATGTGACAAATAATATTATTCTGTTGACGCCATTTTCAATCTGTTAAAAATAAAATAATCGTAAATAATAAACAGGAATTTTCTAGAACATATCTACGATACAAACCTATGCAGGTAGGTATCTTCCGTGAATACGAGTTTGTTGTGGGTAAAGATAGCTCAGAATGCTCGCTTGTTGAGCTTTGAGAATAAGTGTCTGAGAAGGATTCTAGGCATTAGGTGGTTTGACTTCATAACCAACGCTGAAGTTAGGGAACGGACGCAGCAACCTCCAATAACTGGAGTCGTGAAGATGCGGCGATGGACCTGGCTTGGGCATGTACTCCGGATGCCTCGGGAGAGCCTGAACCCGAGCTGCCTGCAGGATCCCGCCGTCCTGGCAGACCGTCGATGACCATCCTACGGATGTGTGAGATATGTGTGTGAAAGAGACTGTGTGTGAGGGTGACAGAAGATGTACGAACGTGTGTGTGTATGTAGTATGTCTGCTGTGTGCCGGCATTCCCAGTTAGAGCTCTGAGCAGCGTAGACAGTTAAACCGTGTATTATAATAAACCCGTCAATATTGTCACAGCTCACAGCCGTGTATTACTAAAAGCCCCCATACCAATACATCATAGGATGTATTCGGCGGAGCTGATGAATGAGGGCCTGACGTGGGAGGAGGCGAGAGAGCTGGCTGGTGACAGGGTCTCCTGCAGGGATCTAGTGATGTCCACATGCTCCACATAGGAGCGAACGTGGCGAAAGAAGAAGAAGAAGAAAGATAGAACCAGCAGCAGACTTCTGAGTTTTGAGAAAGTGGTGTCTTAGAAGAATATTAGGTGTCGGCCAATCGCTTGGCATGGAGGCAGTAGTTAGTAGTGAACATTTAATAAACAAAAGAATTAGGATACCTTGGACTGGCAGTGAAGCGTAAGACTGATTATCTTACCATTATAAAAACGATCAAGAAGTAGCAGTAGGATTTTGATTCATAGGTATATGTACATATTGTGAATTATTCACGATTTCCGGCCGTATAAACGAAGGAGTTTCTCGATTGGGATTTCCGACGAATAGTCTATCAATTTCTAGATAAATCTATAATAATCATCCATTGAACTTTGTGTGACCCGTTAGGAATAACATACTTATACAAGGTTATCAGCTTTCATACACAAAGCGCTAAAATTCGGTACTTTTGTTGGGTCGTTTGTAAATAGAAATATTCTTACATTTTCTTGATATCTATGACTGTTTCTAACTGATGTAATAAAATATGGATAAAAAGAAATTTCTACAGAATCAGTTAAATATTACCAGACTTTAATGCGTTGATAAATAATTTAAAAACACTTCCTTAAAGAGTAATATTTTATGAGTGAGCATTCATTCGATGGTAACAGAAAAAAATATTGAAAGTCTGAGATTTAAACACTTTATCGAACTTGTCGCTCCACAGGAGACCTACACCAGTCAATTTAGTAGAAAAAGCCCCTACCTTGGTATTATGGAGACTGGAAATGGGAGGAGATCTTCTGTCCTGCACTTTACTTCAAAATAACGTCACAAAAACACAAAACGGACCACAAGATTTCATTACAGACACAAGTACACAATGGATGAGGGTTTTAAAGAGTTCAAAGTTGATTTTATGAGAATGCGTTTATAACAATGGATGATTTTAGATGCGGGTTTTGTTGCGGAAGCATTATTGTTGCAATTTTATACTACCCGCGGAAGTGCCATAGATATTTTTTTTGTGGATAGAGGACGGTATAGACAAAAGAATATAGGAGTAAGAATCAAGGATTTACTGTGGCAACTTGTTTCAAGAACGACTAGCACGAATCATCACCGGCAAGCTCCGAGAAACCAAACCATCGGCCAAACCATGGGGCCTTAGTACCGACACACCACATAGAGATCTAATTCATCACTTTGTATGGAAAATCATTGCCATTAGCATACGTTAATTTCTTTTCTGGTAATGATTTTCCGTCTTCTTCGTCTTTGTCCCATTTCTGTTTATAATACTCATGGATTTAATCTTGAGGATGTCGACTCCGCCAGACCGAGGAATATCCATCTCCCCCTCCCAAAAAGCTCTGCGACCTGGAGTGCGCTGATAACGCCGTCCTTATAGACGACTCAATCGGGGGCCTTCTGTTTATTGTTGATAGGCTAAATTGGCACTCCACGTGCATGGTTTCAAAAATCATCCCTGATAAAACCCATGTCATGTGTAACAGCTCGTGTCAAGGTGCCCAGACCCCCCTGGCTTTGTCAGGACAAGTTATAGAAATTTACAAACAGGAAAGGAAGCTAATAACGTAAATATTTTATTTGTTTGTAACGTTTTTAAAAGCATTCAATGTATTATTTTTAAAAAAAACATTAACTGTCAAGTCAGGCACACGTCGCGCCGTCCATGCAATATTATTCCATCCAGTTTTCGCTTTATACGGGACAGTTGTACAGTTGACAGAAACTGTACAGTTTTCTGTGCCGTATAAAGAGCGCCATAAAAAAGCGCGATTAATTTGTCAAATTGATTACAAAATAAAAAACATGTTTTCTTTTAAAATATTGTTTGAATGTGATAGAACACGACACAAATAGATAAAAAATATTATGAACTTATCGCTATACGCATTTCTTTTTGAATTTACGTCAGTCTTAAGAACCTGTTATGACGAGTTTTACTGTTTCAATGACACGCCTTTTTTACACCTACATCAGATTATGTAAATATATATAATATGCACATATTGTCCGCCTCGTAGCATAATGGTAGCGCATTTGGCTAACGTATATGAGGCCGCGGGTTCGATTCCCGTAGGGGGTCAAGATGAAATATTTATTTACATGTGATTTTCATATTAATATTTCATGTGTAATACCTTGGTCTGGTATTGAAGCGACTGATCATCTTACATCTTACCATCATGTTTGTAATAAAATGATCAAGATTCATTGCACTTGGTGTGGGTACCTACCGACGCAGTACCTACCATGTGATACGGGAAAGTATTACCTGGTAGTAGTATACAGCAGATATTTTAATAAGAATGCAATGTAAACGATTCGATTCCTAGTGAGAACACAAACATTAAGATATTTTTTTCAAGCCTAGGTGTTTGCAACGTTGTTCCTCTCTGTAATTGGGCGGCCCGTTGAATAAGAAATAAGGTTTAATACATTTTTTTAAAATAGCTAGCGGATAAGGAATATTATAATACACTGCTACTTATCTGCACCCGATGCGATGGCGCGAATCGAACCCGCGACCTTATGCGCGGTAGCCAAATGCGCGCCCACTAGGTCTGCTACGAAGTTTTTGCTTTACTATCATACTTTTTTAAAAATTAATGAAAACTCATTTTACGACGACTCGGTCCCATGTGATGAGCCATAGGGAAAAACACATTTTTTTCTAGACTCAACATCAATACGTCTCTCAATGAAGTAAGTTTTCTATTGAAAAGTTGCTTTTCCGGAATGAAATATTATAAATAATACGATTTTACATAGAAACAGGTTTTAAGCTGAGCTCATAATTATTGAGCATTCACCCTGATGACGTCACTTGACGACAGTGTAAGAAAAATATTTTTATCCGTGTTTTACAAACAATAATATTATTGTGGAGCTACTCTCTAAAGAGATTAAATTAATATTCGTTTTGCAAAGTTGGTACCTAATCTTAATTTGTTTGTTTTAAATTTAAAAATAACAAGTTGTGTTGCTATATTTGTCTTCAAATATGTACATTGTCAAAACAAATATTTAACTTAAACAGGATAATACAGAGTAGATGAAAAAGATGAAGGAAAATGCTGCTGTGCCAAACGCAATACAACTATAAAAATACAACTATATTTAAATGGCCCATGTTGATCAAATTCACTGTATTAACAATAACTTAGGCCCTCTAAATATGGTTCAACATCATCATCATACCATATCCGCTCCCTATGTGGAGCATATGGAATCCACAAACTGCCTCCAGGCTAAGCGATCGGCCGCCAGCTCCCGTGCATTCTCCCAAGTCAAGTCCACGTCCCGCAGCTCTGACGCAAACTGCCGACGAATCGTCAACAGCGGACGACCAGGACGCCAAGAACCTGATACCTTGTAAAATAGGCAAGCATGGTTAAGGCTCTCGGGAGGCATACGTAGTAAATGGCCTAGCTAGCCGAAACGCCTTCGCCGGATGACAGTAGATACCAAGGGTTGCTGTGTCCGTTGCCTCACCTCTGTGTTCCTTACAAAGTCAAACCACCGCACACCTAAAATTCTTCTAAGACACCTATTCTCTGCACTCAGAAGTCTGCTATCTTGGGCCCTGGTTAGGTGCCACGATTCGCAGCCATAGAGGAGAACAGGTGTGATGCAGGAGTTATAATGGCGGCATTTTGTTTTAACCAAGTAAACATCCGATCTCCAGACAGCTTTCATACTGTTGAATGCGGCGCCCGCTACTCCAAGCCGCACTCCTGGTTCTTTTTTAACTCTGCCTTTTTCTGTCATGTTAAGCCATTTTTATTTATTCTTCTGTAAAAGTAGATTTTGTAGAAAATCAGGCTTAAGCCCGTTTATGTAATTTTTCATATGATACCTTGGACTGGGCTGAAGCGTTATCTTGCCTTCATCCAGATTCACTGTACTTGGTGTACCAATGCTATAATATCATTTAATATCGTATATTGTAAAAAAATATGGATGTAAAACGATGATTTAAAAAAAAAAAAAAATTTAATTTTATTTACGGACTTAACTCCATTTCAAACATAAAATTATTCTTACACATATATACACAGGTACAATTAAAATAAGATACAATCAAGGAAATAAAAACTAGGACAAAATTTTAAGTATACATTTATTAGAACTACCACGAGACAGGATCTGGTTTATTTTAGTGATTGTTTAAATCTGGAAAAACTAACACCAAAAAAGTCCAGATCCTGTCTCGAGTTTACAATGCGACACAATCGGGACATTGGTGCATGCAAGCCATAGTTTGTGCTGTGCTGTTCGAGGAACAGCACTTCAATATTTCGCAACCGGCGGATCGGTACATTGAATGTCACTTGTTCCAGTAACGATGGTACATCAGTTAAGCCATTCAGTAACTTAAACCATAAATATGGAGTCAATGTTATTTCCTAGTTTTTGTAGAGTTGAGATTTTTAACATCGACTCCCATTTCTTCGTAATTGTAGTCTCCCTCTCTCGAGGCCAATCATCCATGCTATTTTTCTTAGCAGGCGATGTTGCACCGATTCTATATGATTTATCCGGCCTACATAGAAAGGAGACCAGATCACGGAGGCATATTTCTAAAATAGGACGAACAAGTGAACAATAGAGAGTTTTAACTGTAGAATATTTTGTAAAGTCATAGGATGTTCTGCTGACAAAACTGCAGATGTAAAAAAAGCTCAGTTTTTTCGAAAATGCCGTTCAATACACTTTTTAATTCTGTCATGTTCCCTCGTAACTTAGCATAGAAACAGTAAAGGAACGGCAAACTTGTATTGCGATAAGCAGTAACGTACACAGCGACAATCTTGTTCAAAACAAGCTAATAAAACTACATATGTATAATACTACAAAATATAAAACAAAGAAGTAAAAACAAAACAGTCGTTGGACTTTGGCGCAAGGCGTCTAGTGCATTACATCAGCAGCAAATGCCGGGCCTCCATTATCCAGCCAATCATAAGGCCCCATTCGAACACACCCGCGAAAAGCGCGCTGTCATTGGCCGACGCCGAAGGTCAAGCGCGTATATAAGCCAAGGCGATCCCGCAAATTTTTCAATCATTCTGTGATACTCTTTCGCTGCAGTCGCGTATATTTTCGTGTTTGTCACTAGTGTTGCTTATTAGATGGGAAATATAACATTGATAAACATTCTCTTTGTCTATTTTGAGTTTAACGAGCATTTGAATAGAATTATTCATTGCAATTTAGCGCTGCTCTCGAGGTGAAAGTCGAGTTGCACTTTTTTGGGAATCTAATTTTTGAAAAGAAAATCGCGAGATGCCTGAAGCCGTTGAAACCATGGTGCCAATGTAAGATATATTTTTTTTTTTAAATTCCTTTTTAAAATTACAAGCATGCATATTTATGTTTTATTCAGAGCCTAAACCGCAGTAAAAGCGAAAATACTCTTGGTTCAACTTGACCAAGAGGGTCCATAGTATTAGAATTACATGCAACTTCGCCAACATGAGCACTGTAAGTAAAGTC
Source organism: Micrasema minimum (assembly GCA_022494985.1). Classification (NCBI taxonomy): domain Eukaryota; kingdom Metazoa; phylum Arthropoda; class Insecta; order Trichoptera; family Brachycentridae; genus Micrasema; species Micrasema minimum. The sequence goes on along the minus strand of JAGVSP010000548.1, from coordinate 5,467 downwards.
ATCCCAATTATAAATATATTTGCTCTTACTGCTATTTAGGCTCTACACGGCAAAATTGGTCAGTTATCCTCATAAGCGAAACAGCTGTTACATATTTTTTAATTTTCCGAAGGATGTTGCCTTGTTGTTATTTCAAAAACCTGCAATAATGATAATTTTTCTCATTATTGTTTATCAGGTTTTTTTAAAAAAAAATCTATATAAAATTTTTTTTACATGTTTTTTTTATGTTGATGTTGAGATGAAATGCTCAAATGAGATTATTTCGAAAACTATAAATATGAGATAGGTACAAAGAAAATTATAAGAACTATTTTTATTGAATTTTTATATTCTTTGTTACTTTGTCACTCAATTTTATTTTGGTTGGGATTATCGATATTTTTTTGAAAAAATCTGAAAAAGGCCCTTTTTCTAGTTTTCTGAATATTCTGACTGAAGCCCACGTCGTATTCATCAGGACTTTTGATATAACCTTTTCCTGGATATGACTTAATATGTTACTCCGATCAATCACTTGATACGTGTGAATGGACCTTAAAATTATTACTTTTCATATTTTTTATTAGTGGTTAAAAGAAATTGAGTAATTATTACTAAAGCCAACGTCAATTTCTTTGTGATATTCGTAATAAAATATTTTTACGTCAGCAAATATATTATTACCTATGTATGTCAGTAATTTGTAATATTTGTGACGTCATGAATATTTATTTAAATACTTTAATGTCTCATGTGAACCCTATGATTGAATTTACGAGTGAAATCACATTTTCTTTGTTGAGTTAGCAATTTTTTCTTCTTTCTTTTCTAACTTTTAACTCACTTTTATGTACATATAATTTATTTGTAGTAATCTTACGATGAGAATATTTTTCTTTCTTTTTTTACCTATTTTTGTTACTACCTGTGAAAACCTCTAATTGGTCTACTCTGTTTTCTTCCAATGTTTTTTATAATGATTATTTGACTGTTGGTTTTCCCTTAAATAAAAAAATCATTATTTAGCTTTTTTGGGAATTAAATTATAAATATAATTAAATTTCAAAATTATAATCAGTGAATAAGAATTTTGTCAGCCAAATACATTTTTTATTTTGTTTAGATAGTAGATATCTATATTTATTTATGTTTTTTTCTAAAAAATAATAACAACGTTTAAGTATAATAATAATATAGTCCAGCAACACCTAATGGTCCATAGGGCACCGCACGCAAGTCGAATGTATCTTGATAATTTTTTACATGAAGGCAATATTTATGATCAATTTTACAATCCATGATAAGTTTAGCATTTAAAAGGCAGTTATTACTAAATTTTGTTGAAAATTCATCCTGAATTCCAAATTTGAAATTTGAATTTTGTTGGCAGATGCGGATCCCCCCTGTTCGGAAAATCTCTGCCTTTCCGGGGACACTTGGCCGCTTTTCACGAACTTCGCGGGGCTAGGGTGGTGAATGGAGACGTTTCTAGCCTGTCTCCTTTGGTAAGAACCTATCTTCTTATTTAATTTCTATTAATAAGTATGTATTTTGCGGGTAGGTACTTAAAAAAACTGACTTGAACAATTTGTGGGTAGGGTTACGAGATCAAATTAATTCATCACTTTAAAATTATTTCGATTCGATGTGTGTCGGTACTAAGGCCCAGGAAAGAGACCTGTTAAACAAAAACGGTAATAATAAATATTCATAGACTACTAAATCTATGAATAATTATTATTACACACTTACTAAAGTGTTAAATTGTTTATGGCGTAAATTATTACGCATTTTACGGTTTTTTTTAACACGCAGTTTAAAGTTTGAACGTTGTTATAACGTTTACTGGATGGTACCTCATGGAACGTTTTTTAGTAGACATTTTGCTAAGTTTGGCCGGTTGGTAACTAAACGACGTAAATTATATTACGCAGGTAACACTTATTACCTTGAATTATTTAATCTTCGATACATAAATATGTAACGCTTTTATCAGGAAGCATAATATTTTAATATACATAACATTACATTTTTGTATCGTTCCACATGTGCCCTACAAAAATGTGTATGTAAATTGTAGGCTTGTAGGTTGTAAGCTAAAACTTTCTGTGAATGCACAAAAATAAAACGAAAAATTACAAAACCATCAGTGCAATCCGTTGGTTAATCTGTTCAAATCTGTAAATTCAAATTTTGGCCATTATAAAAATTGATATTCGATCGGTTAAGTCTCCCAAGCATACCAATTTGTTGTCCATCTTTCAAAACGGTGTGTCTCGAATTCGCTGGTTTTACAAGACACGACTTTGAGAAATTTTCTAGGAAAATCTAGCCGTAAAAAATATAAAATATTAAACGTACAGTATTTTACTGGTTTCCGAAATATGTTTATTGAACCCAGCAATATATTTTTTTTTTTAAAATTTGTTTTATTTTTATTTTTTTTTTTTTTGCATAGTATAATTTACATTTTTTTTTTAGATCTATGAAATACCTCACGAGGCAATGCCCGTGCTTAGGTATTCATTTATAACACTTTTTTTTAACGATAAAATAAAATAAGTAGGAAAAATACAGCAAACTGCGTCTGTAATAATAGTTAGATTAAATATATTATGTAAAAAAATAAAAATAATTTAAATGCTTCTCCTGAAATACTATGAAATTAAAATGAAATAATTAATATAATGCATTTAAATTTTCAACCCATTTTTGTCTCTAAATTATTATTATAATATATATATATTTTGTCGATAAATAATTATGTATGATATTTGTTATGGATGATTAGGTTATTATTAATCTTTCTTCCCGGTTCAAAATGCTATTATGATACGATGTTATCATAATAAACAAGGAATTTTTTTTTCACAGTAGATCACGTAAACGTTCAGCCATATTTTCACTTAGTAATAATAGTATTTTTGTTGGATATGTTTATGGCTAAATAAAAAAAATTGTAAAAAAAATGGTCCTCTTCATAGTTGAATCATAAAAAGTAAGATGTTAGTACTGTAATTTAAATAATAATTATTTTATAATTATTTTTTTACATATTTACAAATAATTCCTAAGAATAAGTACAATAGAAGTTATATAAAACGTTTTTCGAACATCCTAGAATAGATTTTTTTATTTATTTATTAATTTATTTATTTAATATTTATTTATTTAATACATTATCGAATCAAATTTGCAAAGCTTAATATCACAATAATTATACAATATAACCATAACGCTATACCTCACCAATAAAAAAGACAAGCTTTTGTGCTTGGTAAGGGAGGTTACGCCAAAATATACATAATATAAGTAGTAATCATAGTAAGGTAAATATAGGTAGTATAAGGTATAATAGTAAGTAGTAAATATGAGTAGTACAAAAAGGTAAAATATAAGTAGTAATCATAGTAAGGTAAATTAAAAAATTAATCTAGGTACTAGATATGCAAAATAAACAATTCAGTAAGCAAAAAATTGTGATTATATATATATTTTTTGTTTAAATTTAAATTTCTTAAAGACATTAATAATTTTTAGTCCATTGGGCAATTCATTAAAATACATGATTCCCTCATATAAGAAACTATTTTCGAAATGTTTTGTATGAAATTTTGGAATTTTAATAGATAAATATTTGATTTTCCTGTAAACATTTTTACGGCAAATGTACTACTATTACTTTCCATAATTCCCACATAATGGTGCATAGGGTACTGCACTGATAAACCAAATGGAAAATGTATTATATGAAGGCAAAATGATCGACTTAACATTGGAAGTTTTTGTAATATTTATTTTAGAAGTCATTTATTAATTTATTATTTATTTTACACGCATAATTCACATCGTTTTTTTTAACTCTCCTTAAACATATTTTTGGCTCAAAGTTCTTCCACAAAATATTTAGGTAAACGATAAAATGTTTAAGACCGAAGAGGACTTTAACTTCATAAAGCTACGCTTTGATATCAGTAATAAAATTATTGATAACCTCAAGTGTTTAGACTCAGACACAACAAAACATAAATAATAATAAACAAATATTATTTATTAGATTATTCCTAAACCCGTTACGTATATTCCACAAGGTTATAGTAATACGCTTTATGTTTTTAATAAGTTAATGTTTATAATTCAATTAAACTTTGTACTATGAACCAGTTTACTGATACGAACTAAAATTTATTACACATGGAAATATAATATATACCTACCTAAATTACTTAATTCAATTCGCAAAAAAAACAATCGATTTTGCAGAGATATTAAGATTATTTATTTGAAATCAAAATGATTACACGTGTAGAAAGTTGTAGGATTATGTTTTTTTTATGATTCGGCACGTGTAGATATTTTTTCCATAATATTATTTATTATTTTCGCTTTGTAAATTAATTAATGTTCAAAAGGCACAGAATATTTATTAATGTTTTAAAATAATTCAGGCGTCTGTTACTGCCTCCATTAAAAAAAAAAATACAATTTGACATCTTAACAGTAAAATGCTTAGCAATTTTCTCAATGGATGACAGGGAGTGTTCATATGTGAAGCGTCGCGCCATTTTACTGTATATTGGCAGATATGGATATCAAATACTAGGTGAAATGGGGAATGTTGTAATACATTAAGTGGCCACTTAACCCAGCCAATGACAGGTCATAAGCCCCGTAAACGCCTAGATATCCATATTCCCTTCCAAATTTCTCGTCTCTGTTGAGTGTAAAATTGTAATTATTAGCCCGTAATGGGTGAAATCCAGTTTTTGTCTACAAGTATTTGGACACACTCAAAATGTTGTTTATAAAAAAATATCCTTTATAAAAAATGTAAAAGTACCTATTTCCGTAAATAAATCGAACGTTCCAAAAATATTTTCAAATTTAGGATTATGGCAACATCGACATGGAAAAATGGCGGCTGGTACAATTTTTGACATTGCTAGTTTTCTTTAACAAATTTTCACATTGCTGTTATTTTGATATTTTAGGTTCGTTCCTTCGTCGAAGAGAATGTGGCTCTGTGCAAGCCTGATGCTGTCCACATTTGTGATGGAAGCGTCTCCGAAGGGACAAACTTGTTGAAGCTTATGCAAGCTACTGGGGCGGTGAAGAAGCTGCCGAAATATGATAATTGGTGATTTTATTGAATAATAATATTATTATTACGCACTCCGGATACTAGTTACTTTAAAAGTAATTTCATAGGGATCTGATTGAAATAATGATAAACTTAAGTCTTATTTATATTATAAAAATCATAAATAGCTAACTAACTAACTAACCATCACGCCATTTCTCGTAGGGGTAGGCAGAGAGGATAAAACGCCATACCAATCTGTCCTGACATACTTTCTTTGCTTCCTCTACATTCATACATCTTCTCATGCACATACGCCGATTATTACGACTTTTCACATGTCCACTTTCAAGTGCTTGTCGTACTTGGTCATGCCATGTCTTGGTCATGACATGTCGGCTTCTA
>JAGVSP010000547.1:0-83346 GCA_022494985.1 Micrasema minimum | reverse complement strand
GCTATTAATTAATAAGTAACTAACTAACCATGATGCCCGCGGGGTCGAGAGAAAAAATAAAACGCCACACCAATCTGTCCTGCATTTACATAATAACCAGCTATACTATTTATGGATCAATTACTTATTCCATGCATTTGATATATTAATTATGATCTTTGTTGATTAAAGTTTTAATTCGTTCAAGAGATATTTAAAAAGTAGTGGACAATTTTACTTATGAAAATGGTTCTAAGAAAATGTCTTAAATATTTTTTATACTGCTGGTTCTTTTCCCCTGACCCTGTTCTACTCTTATTGGATTAATATATTCACCATAATTTTTGTCATTCGGAAAAAGTGCCACCAAGTCAGTTTTATTACTATTATCCTTATTTAATATTGCCCGAAGTTTCACCGGCGAATCCATTTTTCGATTTTATTTTACATTCGAGCGCCGACTGTTATAACACAATCCACAAACTTTTATTATAACTCCTCTCTTCAGGAGGTAGGAAAGTTTCCACGATGAAATGAAAGTAGAACCTAAAGACAAAGTCCGAAGCATGAAGTTCTCAGTACACTTTGCCCAGTACTCGAGCTATGAGACAAACAAAATATGAATCAATATTGAATTCGCAACAAAACTAAATGTCACGTTGCTTTAAGAGATACAGAATGAAGTCTTTAGAATTATGTAAATATAATTATAGATTAAATTTAATCCAAAGGTTTAATTTGCAATTGCAACTTAGCTTTAGGAGAATTTGAAAGCCAATATCTCGGTATCCTGAGTTTTGAGTTCGAATTATAATCACTGATCACTGTCCGCTTCGTGATGTAGCGGTAGCGCGTTGGGCTGCCATGCATGAGGTCGCGGGTTCTATTCACGAAGAGGTCAATAAGAAATATTTATTTGAATGTGATATTACTTCAAAAAATTTCAAATGTGAAAACTCGGACAGGTGCTGATGAGTAAGACTGATCTGTTATATTGTCCGCGTCGTAGGATAGTTGGATTAGCGCATTTGGCTACCGTACGCGAGGTCGCGGGTTCGATTCCCGTAGGGGGTCAATATGAAATATTTCATGTGTGATACCTTGCACTGCACTGGTACTGATCATCTTACCTTCATATAATAAAATTATCAATAAACACTGCACTTGGTGTAAAGATTCAGTTCCCTATGCATCATTGGGTGCGAATAAGGGAAAGTAGTAGTAGTAGTAGTAGTTACTTTTATCAAAGTGATGATTCTACCGCTAAAAAAAATGTACGTATATGCAAAATATATATATATATATGTATGGTAACGAAAAATCGTTACAGTACTTGCCTGTTTAGATTACCGTAAAATGTTATCATTGTGTCGTGCATCGCGTTTCTAGGCCCTTTCATAATTCTCAGTTTTTCGAGGGCGGACGTCCCAAATTTTAAAATATATCGGACACTAGCTACAAGATCTTACCTACATTGGAGGGGCCCAACGAAGTTTATAAGTCTTTTGTTTCTTAACCTTGCTTTATACTGACTAATTGCACCTGTCTTCTTCGATGTCTCAATCCTGAGGATCGGTCTGCAGCGCGGTTCTGCATCGTAATTTCCACTGCGCTCTGTTCTCCGCAGCCCTCTTCAGCTCAGTATATAAGGCGCAGCTCCTGTCCTAACATTTGCTCCAGATACTCTCGTCGGAGGCGCCCTCTGGAGTTTGTCCCCACAGCCATTATTTCTATAATGTCATGCAGGAGACCCTCATGACGCATAATGCGGCCGATCCATTGAGCTCGCCTCTCACTGATGGTTTTGATAAGGTGCTCATCGTTTGTGATGTGGTTTCTCCACGTGATTTCCAGCATTCTTCTGTAGCACTACTTCTCAAAGGCCTCACCTTGCCTTGGCACTTGCACCTGTAATTTTATGAAAATACTTGGTCATCGATAGTAACATTTTTTCAGTAGTTTCTATTTATTAATTAAACATTTCTCCTGAGATATCATTTACAGAGCTCTTGTTCTACCCCTGAGATTGGTCGGTGGTGACAAAATCCTTTTGGTCGGAGAAATAGTTCCAAGCACAAGGAATATGGAGGTATCTGACCGGCCATCCCCTAGTCAGACCACTTGCCCACTTTCCCCCCTTTTTAATTTGTTACAATATATATTTTTCAATACAGATAGTCAAAATCCTCTTTAAAAATGTTAAAACGTCATCTCTATGACTGTGTAAAATGCAGTTTGTTCTGGGATGTTTTATTTGGTGCTGGTCGATTTTATTCCGTTAGGATTGTTTTTCTTTTTTCGTTTTGTAAATCCCCAGCGAGCCGTGTTTTGGTTTTCCGTGTGACATGCATAATGGGACATCCTCTAACTGACGTTTGACATACATATATTCAGTTCTGCTCCATACTACTTCACTGATTTTAGGATATACGAAACATAAATCATTGTTGCATGACTTGAACGAAATATATTTATGGACGTGATAAGTACAACCTTTTTTGAGTAGCCAAAATGATATATGTTTGTAAATATGTACAATAATCATATTTCTATTGCAAATACCTACACTAATTTTTTTTGTATGCATTCATACGATATCAATTTACATGAACATATTTTGATTTAAAAGTAAAAAGGTAACATTCTCTTGTTGAAGTTGGGTTTTGATCCCACGATCAATAGACTAACAGTGCTAGCGTGTTATAGCGTGTGTTCTAGCTTAAATCAACCTTCATTTTTACTGTAGTAAAACATATACTTTGATACATTTCTTAAATTTAAAAAAAACCACATGGTTTGAAATGATTTTACCTTTTTGGTTTTTAAATAGTATTGTCGATCACTTTTCGTGGATCGCTTAGTAAGCAATTTCATGGCATTGTCTTCATTTAATCCACTCGTACACGTACAAAAAATATCACAGAAGGAACCTTAAAATAATGCTTTAATGGTGTTCATTAAAAACATTGCAAACATCTCTGTATATCAATCTACATCTGGATTTTTTTTTACTAAGTGTTATGTCGGAATGAACCTGAGCTGAGTCTTGAGAATTTGGCTAAAAAAATTCACCTCTTCGCGGAAAATATAATTTTATTCAAATACGTTAATTTGAACATGTATAAAGAGGGCGAGGGTTGAAAGTAGAGGGGGAAACAGTATTGTGGTGGGGGTAGTTTCTTGGTCCATATAACTCCGGCTTCTTCAAGAGCCTTTGTGATGAAAAGTTAACTCACGCAAAGAACACGATAAGATGAATCATAACCGAGAATACTGCGCCAATGCTATTTTTATATGAATTTTGATTATTCTTATTACTTCACTTTTTTATAATTGGGAATCGTCCGTAAACTTTGAAACTACTGGTGTTACTACTGCTCTTCCTTATCCGTACCTAATGGTGCATAGGGCACTGCAATGACACACAAGTGCAGCGAATCTTGATATTGCGAACTTTGAAAACCTAATTTATATTATGTAATTGAAAACAGTTTTGATTGGACATTGAAGAAGGGGAGGGTTATAGGTGAACGTGAACATAAAAGTATTTTAATTTATTATGTTTAGTAATCCCCGGGGTGTAGTGGTTAAAGATGCTGAATTTACTCAACAAAGATTCTGTTTGATTCTCAGATGGTTAAAATAAAAATGAAAAATACTTTTCTTAACCCTGGGTGTCATTTTTCTTTAAGCTGGATAACTTTTTTAGATGTTGTGGTTGTAAGAATAAATCATTGAATAAGTAGGTATTTTGTAGAGTCTTTAAATATATTTTTATTGGTAAGGATAAGCGGGCTTATTAACGAAATAAGCGGGCATATAATTCTTCACAAACATTCATGCATTTCATTCACATTTTAAATAAATCTTAAAAATCTGTATTTTGTAAATTTTTAATCAGCGCAGTGTTCCTTTTATGCCTCAAATTACCAGTGCTTTATGAACAATGAAGACATTCAATCCACGAAATCCAAAAACAAAGTTCATCCAACATCCGCGGGCCATGAAACCACATTACAATTTCAGAAATATTAACAAACTTATGATTTTACGGTTTCAGAGAAGTCAAATAAAAGACGGCCGTAGAAAATAACAATAATAAAGGAATAAAAAAAAATTTAAAGAAGGAAGAAGTTTACGGCAGGGATGACACATTTCATATTTCAATGACGTACGTCATTGAAAACGAAAAAAGGTACGTACCTATCTGACGTTTTGTAGAAATATTTTTATTTGAATTCCTCATTTATTTTATAAGTATAGTGTGCTTTCTAGGATTTAGTATGTTAGTTTATAAGGCAGTGCTCTATTAATCATTAGATGCCGATAAGGGGAAAAAACGTCGATAACGTGGTGAGTCAACATTATTGCGTAGGTATTCTGGCCACGTCCAAACGACAATTTCACAGCACTCAGGATTTGAGCATCGGCATCGCATAAACACTTTCCCCACCTATAGAAGGAAGGTTCTACTAAGGCTTTAGAGCACATTTCCCTTGTCCACTTAGTGCATCTTCGACCGCTTCCTCACCTCAACCGCAGTCACTTTAGTCCATCTCCTCTCTCTCCTTATCTCTCCCTTTCTACCTCCAACTCTCCACTCCCACTCTCTATGTCCTCTACTACCCGCCCCACACCACCGCGCACCGCCACTCTTCACTTAAATTCGTCATGAACTTTAACCGCCGAGACCGAGTTACTTAAAGCGTGCATCTTACTTCGGTTGTCTTGATAATTCTACCAAATACCAACCACTCATATTACTAACTTTAACTGCTGCGAATTATAAACTCGTGTAGCTATAAATAAATGGTTATTTATAATAAACCACACGTAGGTACTTACTTAAATTTTATTAATCGATTTTTTTAATAAAAGTTAGTCTAGTAGTTATTCATGTAAAAATATTATAAAATTTTATTTTATTTTATTTTATTTTATTTTGTTTAGGAACAATAACAGACAAAAGGATACTAAATATAATACAAAAAAATATTTAAAAATATACCTAGGTAGACCAATTGCCCTTTAAAATTGTTCACATCGTGCTTAATTGAGTGACATACACACAATGATTAAGTAAATATAAAAGCAAGAGTGATCACAAATATCTCAAGAACAACCTTTTCTTGAACCCGTCTACGTAGCTTCCGAAGATGTCCCATCTGTACCTTCAGTGCTGTCCCTGTGTATTACATTGTACTCTCTGCACATACGAGAGAGAGGATTGTAACCAATATCCTGTATTGGAGGAAAAGCGCTCAACTCTGAAAATGTCTGGATTACGCAGTCGTAAATTGCACGCAGACCGATTTCACTTATTAGCGTTGTGTCAAGGTGACTATTTATAATTTTATGCAAGCAAGTGAGATCGATTACTTTTCTCCTTTTTTCTAAACTGTCCAGTTTAAAGAAATGTAATCGATCTTTATAGTTGTGTAATCTGCGACTCGCTCCAGATCTATAGGCAAGAGTTCTTAAGAGTACTTCTTATTACTATCTAACTTATCATCACTCCGTTTCCCCTAAAAAGCAGTCAAAGAGGATAGAACGCCACACCACTTTGTCTTAACATTTTTCTTCCTGCAAACTCTTAGAGACTTCCTTTCTTTCTATTGACACAATAAAAAAATTCAAATTACACTAACACCGATTGATGATTTTTGTCGTTAGTAAATAAAAGCTTGCATTCATGTAAAATTGTTTTCTATGCAATAGAGTTCAGTATTCAGGGGTTAGCTGCAGTCTGCAGTAGCCTCCCTCACGGGAACAGAGTTTCAAGATGCTCGAGACAAGTTTAGTTTCAGCTGAGATCCGATACATTTAGCGTGTAACGGACACTCCAAACAGTCAACTGGGAAAAAATAAATAATGTTCACGAACTTTTCCATGGAATTTCTTACATTGAATCTGCTCGAGTAGTGCTGTACAGTTTGGAAAGGGAACTTACTGAGACGAAAAGTCGAGAGATATAAAAAAACTGATATTTTACTTTTGCTCCGTTGCAAATATAAGCCTTTTGTTGGCTTGGCTTTGAATCTTATAACCGTGATATAATCGTAGGTGCTTGATATTTTATATTTTGGCCAAAATCTTTTTTAAAAATTTGTTTATTAATAGAATTTGGGTGCGTTTTGGAGTATTTATTTATAACTCAATGTTTAAAATACACTAAATGATACACAAGAGCGGATTAATCGCAAGAATATACCAATATATTAGGCCTGTTAATTGCTTTTTAATATAAAAAACAATACATGCCGATGAACTGAGTAATTCTTGTTGTAGTTGTGTATGTCTACAAAGACATGATGGCTTTCCTAGCGATTATTTTTGATTGCGACTCAATAAATTCACGACAACTTTCGACTTCCAAAAAGTTTTTACATATACTACGTATGCTTCCCGAGAGCCTTAACCTATTTTAGAAGACATCAGGTTCTCGGCGTCCTAGACGTCCACTGATTTTTTGCGTCAGATGCACGGGATTAAGCGGCCGATTTCTTGGCTTGGAAGCAGTTTGCAGAATCCATAATGCTCCACATAGGGAGTGGATATAGAATGCTGATGAAGAGAATTTAAAATATGGTTCTGGTTGATATTATAAGTTGATTACAAGTAAAAGTACTGGATAACTTAAGTAACATTCACTTAATGACGAGAATTCCCAAAGCTCTCGGCTTATAGCTAATCCACCGCAGCTTACGAGGAAAGCACCATTGGAGGTTATATTGACGATTCTGTCTGCCACAGGATGTGGCGGGGACCCCAAATAAACAGGAAATATTTACCGCCGTGTTTAACTAATGTCACATCCTACCGCGACCCTTGTAAATTACAACAAGACTAACATTACGCTGCTCAGGCAAGGATGACAACTTGATCGATATGTCACTACAAGACTGTGTACTGTGTAGTCGCTTGGGTAATGAGTTTTTGGACTACCCACACAGATATACAAACAATTTGAGACAGTAAATGCGGCTGTGGTCATTTGCTGCAGTTTGAAAATAAACAACAAAATGTTTTCTTATTAAAGGTGGATTATTTTCAAATCACTCAAAATTCTTTCACTGGTTTTTTTTCTTTTTTTTTACTCAAAATGGTACATAAAACACGACCGACGCGTGACGTTGAAAAAAGAAATGTAGTGTATTTTGGTGTTATTTTAATTCATAAAGACAACATTTTTTAGCTAGTCAAACGTTTAGTATCAGTTCAAGATTACAGATTACAGATTACAGATTACTTTCATGTAAAAACAATGTTTGACTTAAACTTGCGTCTCATTGAAAAACGTTGGTATCTTATGCATTTTGGCCCAGAATCAGTCCAGTCTATCATCAAAATACGTAAATTAATCATAAAGGCTGCCTAAAATGTATTCAAAAGTAGTAATTATTCATAAATTGTTAAGTATTTTATTTGTGGATTCCATATGCTCCACATACGCTTTAAATTATTTTTTAAAATAAATTTACATTTGTGTGAAATTTGTGTAGGACGTAATAATAAGTGAGCACAAGTTGATTCGGTTTTAAAATCTAAATTTTTGAAACTTAGTTTTAGGTGTTAATATCTTCATTATATTTTAATATTCTTTGTCTATTTAGTTTCCGGGATGTGAAACGGACATACTATCAAACTATGCAAGAAAATGAAGACAGCTTCTACTAATATCTCTTCAAATGCTATATTCATTACTAAAAACTAAAAAAGGTGTTTAGTTAATTATAATTAAATCCATTACAACATAATAAAACGTTAAACACGTTTAATGAGTATAAGCATGTTATAAAAAGTATATTATGAATAAATTATCACATAATGTTACACAAGAATCTCAAATTAATTAGCATAGGTACGAGTCAAAAATGAAGGGATAAACTTCACACAAAGAAATATACAAACATACATACTGAGTTTATGAGTCGTAAAGTGTTTAATGTTCCAGCTAATTAATTATTGAGACACAGAAAGATGCTGTAAGGCACAGTATCCGTCTCAGATTTCTAACATTAATTTGGGAATAACAAAGTATAAATGTGTTACCAAAATATTTTGATGTCAGTTAAGTAATTATGTCTCTTGAAAGCTCTTACTGGGAGAGTGGAAAACAATGTCATTTAATTTAACACGTTATAACTTTAAACGTTAAATTTACATACTGATTAATTTTCATGAGATCGTATAACAGATCCTCAGAATAACCAAAATTTTATATTCACGTTCATAACCCATAACAACAAACGTTAAAATAACGTTGTTAAATATAACTTAGTAACTCGTTGATATATTTTTTTTTACATAATAATATTTACTAGTTTGCTAGCTTAGTTTAGTAGGCATTAGGTTCCCGGCGTCCTGGACGCTCTCTGTTTACAATCCGTAGATAATTAAGGTTGCTGTGTCCGTTGCCTATCTTCTATCAAGGACACAAGGTCCATCCGCACATCCAAATCGTCCCGAACTTTAAAATAGTATTAACTAAAGCTGAGAACTAGGATTGTTTGTTTAAACATAATATTGTAATGTTTGTTGTCCACTTAGTATATTATAACGGTGCTTATCGTTCATATCCCATCAATATTAATATGCCATCTGCAACATTCCGTCTCGGAATAATTACACTCAAGCATCCAGCAGCATCTAGCGTCGTCCATCTTGTTGTCCTACTTAGAGACAGTGCCGTTCCGTTTGCCCGGCAGGATGAACCGGTCCGGTGCCGGGCTGTTGCCGGACTGACCTGTCACACGGAGACCACGTGGTTAGCAGTGACGGCTCTTCAACTGTACACAATACACAGTTACTAACCCTAACAAAGGTCTAATAAATGTCCTTATCAGGGTTGCTACAAATCCTAATTTTTATATTTAAATAAAACTGAATGCTTTAATAGACTTGTTATATAATGGAAAATAAATTAGAAACATCCAATGAATAGTTTCAATTTTTGTAAATACCAACTAGATATATGTTTTTCCATAAGCATTCAATATAGAACAGTGCCGTTCCGTTTGCTTCAAAAACATGAACTTCATGCCGCAAACGTGGTGCCGACCACTAACCTGTATTTATATTATCACCATTAACTTTGTAAATCATTGTAAACTTTTTTTAAATAAAATAAAAATACTTTGTTTTTTTTACTTTTTAATTTTTTACTAAACTATTCACTTCACCGTTGCTACACCCGGAATTTATTGCTATATCCTTCCATAGACCACCCCCTCCAAATCCATAGTTCCCCACCCCCCACTAATTAGATGCAACTTTGTATTTTAATGTTGGTTTTGTAATAGCTCTGATGATGGTACGGTGGTACCGAAACTAGTTAGTAATAACTCAATTACAAAGTGATCAAAAAGTAAAGCATTAAAAAATTAAAGTTAATTATAAGTTGTTTAATTTTCGCCATTCAGTTTTCGCTTTTTACCGGGCATCAATTAAATCAATTGTATAAATTAGTGCGCATTACGCGCTCTTGTAAACTCAAAATCATTATTTGGATGTATCTTTCCTTTTTAGCAACCTAATTTTATGCTTTTATAAAAAAAGTAATCGTTTTTATGATGCACCCAATAGTGATAGGGTTCTGCTAACAACTAACAGGTGGTATGTTATGTAATAATTGAAGATGGCAGCACGCACAAGAAACTCGCAATCCACTTAGAATTTAATTGCTGGAGCAATCTTTAATACAATGCGTACTATCTGGAATTACAGTTTATCCTCAGTCAAAACAAAATGCGAGCTTTCTAACTCCCTACCGGTGCCCTTATATGGATGTGAATCCTGGCACATCACAAAAGCTCAGAATGCTCGTTTGTTGAGTTTTTAAAACAAGGGTCTGAGAAGGATATTAGGCATTAGTTAGTTGGACTTCATAACCGGTGTTGTTCCGGACCAAACAACAACCTCACACATGTGTTAGCCCAACGCGCTAATTACTACATCACGAGGCGGAAAACCAATATCGGCTTAAAATCGGATCTTTAAAAACTGCAAGAAGTGTTTTCTCACCCCTTTAAGATGAAAACTAGTAAGTGTGGGTTAGTACATAGTGGGGTAGTATTAGAAGGTGACTACTCCGGTTTAGTCGCACTTAGCTGCGTATCGGGGTACCCCATGGGACCCCACGAGCTCCGGAGCGGGAAATTGGGCCGCTTTTTTCATTCCGCTACCCTACCTCACATCGCCCCACTCCGTCTCATTCCACCCCCATCCATCCGCCTAGAGGATCCACACTACTCAAATATACATTTGTACAACCCTACTTGTAATTTCAATAAACTTCCTTCTATGCACACTCACATACATACTTAATGATACTTTACAAAATAGGACTTATGTATTGATTATTCATTCGAGTACAACACGTCAAAGAAACGAACAAGTATCGATATGAAAAAATGGTTTTGCTTTTAGGTACTTAAACTCACCCTTAATAATGCTAATTATAACGGAATAGTTTGAAAAAATACCGTATTAAATGAAATAAGGGAAAGTTTTTTTTAAGGCGTTTGTGTAACACATTGTTCTCACACTGATTTTTAATTACGAAAATCTATTTTTTTATAAGAAATTCAACAATTTTATTTTCAATAAAACTAATGCTTTATCGTAAAATTCCAAATGCGGTGGAAAGTAATGTATTATATAACTAAAAACCCAAATACATCATTCATAAATTAAATTACTGAACTTTATTCTCACCAATTTAATAGTAGGTACATTTTTATATACGTAAATCCATCGACATCACTGTTATAAGATTTGAAAATGTCTTACTGACCTTTACTTGCTTTATGGATACTTTAATAACTGTAAATTATTACCTAGTCTGCGCCTTTTATATGCATCTTATAAAAAATTATTAGCATCATATAAATAATCAACTTTGAGTATTTCATCAAAGTTAAGCGTTTATAATAAACTTCGAAATATTTGAATACAGAGCTCACAGCAGACGTTTAGAGATCTCGTCTTAAATTTCATACAAATTAGAGGTATTCAGATGGAACTAAGATGCACCCTCGAGTTTACTGAGTGTAAGAGCAGGTGAGTGGTGGGAGGGGGAGGGTTGGTTTAGGGCAGAAGTTGGCAGACTTTTCTATTTATTTATCTATTTTTCGTTCTAAAACATAATATTACAAATAATATATTCCCAGAAGTTATATAGTAACTCTTTTGGGATGATTTTATTTACGCAATGAAACATTTATTTACGTGATCAAACACAAAACAATCAACCACTCAATGAACCGGAGTAGTTATCAACACAATTAATTTGAATTTAATTATGAAAAAAGGAATGCAGGAAAATAGTTGTATAATTCAATCTGCTGAGGTAAGGTTTAGCTATTTATCTACATTTTTTAAATTTTATTGAACACCCAGTTAGTAATGTGCTATAAGGCAGTATCTAATGGCCCAAAGATTAACAACATTAATTATTAGTAAACATAATTTTTACGTATCTCTTTGTGTCTTCAAATAAAATACGTGCAAGCTGTTTCGCCTCGTTAAGCCGCAGTTTGCCGACCCCTGATCTGTACAGGGTGGAGCAGGTACAGGGTGGAGCAGGGTGCAAGGTCTAGTCTAGAGGTTCTGGCAGCGTGATATCCGAGAGACGCCAGTAGTGAGGGTTCCCGTAGCTACACCTCCCATTCCAACTCCAAGTCGTCATACTTCTGGTGGGACTTGATGAAGAACTGTTGAATTAGCTTTCACTCCCCGAGTACACGGTGTAACATCACCAAAGGGATATTTGTTTATCAGATTAACTTGAACGTCGCGTTTCTCTTTTGCTGCAGCTATGTAAATACCAAACAAAAATGATTATACTCTATTCATTTTTAATAATTATTGCTCTGATTTTTCACTCTTCGTTCTCTTGGCTATGTACTTCCATTGTACTTCAGGGCCCAAATTTCCAACTTACCTATATCAATATATTTTTTTGTGTAAACTGTGAAATTGTTTTATAATGACTTTTAAATCATTGCTATTGGCGATGCCGAAGGTGATTCATTACGTCGCGCGACGCGTTGTGCGTCGAATTCATTTAGTTTAATGAAATTTCTTAAATACTTGTAATATTTATAAATAAAAAATTATAATAATAAAACAGAATTTGCAGTTTGAAAAAGAGTTTCGTTTCATGTCTAGGTAGGATAAAATTAATTAGTGAATACTAGTTAGTAGAGAATCAAATTTAAACCAAAAAGAAAGGCAAAATTTTAAAATAACGAACCTAATTTAATTTTTCTTTGAGTTGTCTAAAAAGATTTCTGTTTTTATTTAATGATTTTGGCAAGCGAAAAATTAAGGTGGCCATTTTAAAAGCGACTTAGTTTGAGAATTTAAATGCAGGTACATACACACAATTCTGGGAGCAAATATAAAATTATATTGGGTACATATTTGTATTAATTTTTTTATGTACGTAAAACATATTTCATATTTGAGACGAAAAAGCAAAATTTTCAGCATGATTAAATTTTGGTTTATTTCAGTCAAGTAAAATTATTCCATATAAATTAAATTTTATCACCAATTTATTCCGCGCCACAAACTTCATACGGCGATGTTTTTATTTTGGGAGTCTCTGGACTTATTGAATAATTATTCATTATTATGCGCATACCAATTAAGGCTCCAAACCCTGAACCTGCTGAGGTTCCGAGTAACAAATCCGACACCGAACCGAGCAACACCGAGCGGAAGGGGTGCCGATAAATTTCCACAAAATGTCGCCAGGATACGTGGGCCAAATGGTCCTTTTAAAAAACGCCCGCGCCCCAAACAAAAGCCGTTTGTAAAACAAACCCCTTTCTGGAACACGAAGCTTGGCTAAACTCTTCAGCGTGGTGATGACTATTATCTATCACTATTTATCTGTTTTGATGAAGGTCAATTTTAAACAGATTTACATACAAATACATGTATTTTTTATCCTCTCAAAAATGCATTTTAAATAACTAACTAACTTACCATCGCACCATTCCCTCGGAGGGGTTAGGCAGAGAGGATAAAACGCTACACCACTCTGTCCTGCCCCACTTGCTTCCTCCACATTCATACATCTTCTCATGCGCGCACGTCTATTATTCCAACTTCTTACATGCCCACTTTCAAGCACTTGTTTTACTTGATCGTGCCATGTCTTTCTCGGCCTTCCTCGACCTCTACATCCTGGCAATAATAAGTAAATTTATTATTCGATGATCAATAATCATTTATCGTTATAATTAAACACGACTTGTTTTCATAATATCAGCCACGAAACTATTAATTTATCTTTTGATTAAATTTTATTTGAACTAAGTAAGAGAATTTTATTTTAAGTATGAAGTATAAAGGTTAGAAAGTAAAGAAATGAAAATAGTTCTATAAAACGAAAATTAGACCAGTCTCAGTATTTCTCAGAATACGAAATCACGAAAAATGCTTAGTAAAATAGCCACACTATTATATAAAAACTAATACCTTACACTATTTTATAAAAAAAACAACTTACTGTATCTTAAATGCAATCTAAAACCTAATATTTACTCGACTAAAATGCACGTGAATTTAACTGAAAAATTATGACTAACTATAAAAGTGTCTCTATCTTTACTTTTCTCTGCTACTGATGT
This sequence comes from Micrasema minimum, assembly GCA_022494985.1. Classification (NCBI taxonomy): domain Eukaryota; kingdom Metazoa; phylum Arthropoda; class Insecta; order Trichoptera; family Brachycentridae; genus Micrasema; species Micrasema minimum. The sequence goes on along the minus strand of JAGVSP010000547.1, from coordinate 69,724 downwards.
CTTACCATATCCAATACTAGGAAAAGTGGGTATTAAGGTGTCTCTTGATCAAGAATATGCTAATTTAAATGCTCAGATATAAAACTTTATTCTCTTTTTGTTAGACTGTTTTCAGTGAACATAGTTTTATTATAAACCGTAAATTTTAACGTCTATGTGTTAAAATAATCTTAGAATATTTTAAGGCAAATATCAAATTATACGTCATTTATATTTTAATTTTATGAAAATATTTAGATTTTTTATCCAAAATTTATGATCATTTTTATTAAAAAAAACTTTTTAACTAGATTCCAAAAAAATAATATTACTACTGCTACTACTTTCCCTTATCCGCACCTAATGCATAGGGAACTGCATTGGTACACCAAGTGCAGTGTATCATGATCATTTTTATTACGTGAAGGTAAGATGATCAGTCACGCTTCAGTACTTGTCTATGTCATTTGAAATATTAACATGAAAAATATGTACGAACAGAATTGATTATTCATATAATAATTCAGTTAGTGGTAAAACTAAAAAAAGGGTTTCGTTACTAAGAAATACGGTCTTAAATTGGATAGTTTATTTCTAATTAATTATTTTTTTAAAACAATTTTTCCGACATATCATAAGAGGGTTTATTTACTGTTTTGTGCTTTGAGGTAAAGTTGATGATGTTTTGAAATGTTACGGATTTTTAGATGGTGTTATTTGAGATAAGTTGTAATGAAGTCCGTCTAAGTAATTGTATCTTATACTTAAGGAAGTGGTTAAAGATAGCTTTTTGTATATTGTATATTAAATCCACCTAGAACCTAAAAACATTAATTCACTTAAATTTAAATATGTCTCAATTTTTTTTTTTTTTAATTGATATCTCACCAGACAGTCGAGAAGTTTGGAAGGGATTTTTAAGACCGAGTGAAATTATTACAATTATTATTTTGGATCAAATGATCCAGATATAAATATATAGCGCCGTTTTCGTATAAATATACGTAAAGGGCGCTTTAACTGCCGAATTTAAAATTTTAGTGAAAAACATAACTCATTCTGTAAATAGAAAATACATTAGTAAAAAGATTTAGAAAAAAATGTCTTTAGTTTCTTACGAAATATCACAAAACTTCATTCTCGCAGTTGCGCACTTCTGGAGGGAGAGCATTCCAAGTCATGGGGCCCGCAACCGCAAAAGCACACTCCTCAAATTTGGTGCGCTAATAGCGGATTGGCATTAAAACCAAACCTATCGAAGTGTGAGACGTCTTTCAGAGAGTACATCAGGAATGCAAAGCTCCTTTAAATACTTTGGAGCGGCATCATGCCCTGCTTTGTACATTCGCCAAAAGAGTTTGTATCCCTCCTTTTGCGGATAGCGCAGCCAGTGCAGTTTTTTGTAATGAGTCTAGCTGCAGCGTTTAATACCATTTGCTGGCCAGTCATTTTATTCTCGGCAGAAACACATTCACATTTACATAAATATTTCCTATAGACTCATTCGCGAATCGAATCCGTTGCCTTTAACATGCATGATATTCCTATGTTATATAACCACTACACCACAAAGCGGACATTTACCTATTTATAACATATAAATAATCACATTTTTAGATAATACGAAAAGTTAATGGTAAAAATCCTACGAGAGTTAAAAACACCAGAAACAAGTTAAATATATTGTTTTAAATTTATTCATTTTATTAAGCATTTTTTCTTTACGATATAGTTATATACTTATATAAATATCCTTGACGAAATTAAGAAATATACTCACGTTTGCTTTAAAGCTCACATAATCAAATAAAAAATCCTCGTCTCGGATAAAAAACGTGTAATTTATTTCTCAGAAACCGTTAATGTATACTTATTTATATGGAAATTAATAATTTTACCAAGATTCTTTCCTGAATCTTCGTCAAAACAAATTATACAGCATTCTGGAACCTATTTATACAGCACTCGCTATAGAAACCTACTTCTCGTAAATATACACACTCAGATATAAAACTAGGTACCAAACTAAACAGGGCTGTCGAATACCACGAATATAATAACTCAGGAAAATAATTCATTTTATGTTGGAAAATTTGTACTATATCAAGTGGCCACTTACTCCAGCCAAGTCCTGTAAACGCTTGAATATCCATGTTCCCGAATTCGGAAAAAAGGTTACTTCAAATAGATAGAAGATATAAAAAAAAATTATTTTAACTCGCCCAAGTCAAAAGTGATGTTAATGCAAAATTCATACAGTTCAAAGTAAGAGACATAAAAAGGCGATTATTTCTATTGATATTTATCATAAAGTTTAAATACTTTTTAATAAATTGTAGAAATCTTACGCAACTCCATAAAAATTTTGTGAAAATCTAGCGAAGTATTTTAATTGCCATCCTTGATCCACACATACAGCCACTCGCCATCTCCTCATAAATAAAATAATCCTATTGAATTAACCATAAAGCGAAAGCTCTTCAGAACGTTTTTATTTTGAAAATCTCTTCCAAACAAAGCAAGTGTCTGTCAAGTGTTATATTTTGTCCAGGTCTGAGATTGAAAACAATCAAGGTGAGATTTTTCGCACATCAATAGAAGACCTTAATTATGAAACGAAGGATTTTATGATGATTTATATAATTTTACGATAATTTATTATAATAATGATACCAATAATAATAATGGTAACAATGCATTTCCCTATGTACCATTTGGTGCGAATAAGGCAGAGTAGTTTAGTATTTTAGCTTTGCCTAAAATGCCAGTTTTATACGTATGCTATTTTTTATATTTGTTTACAAATACGAACCCATCCGAGTCAAAATGGGCAATCCACTTATTAGACAGTCCGCATTGCTATCACTGGGCCACCACATCACATGACTTCAAATTTTAAATATTAAATTTGATTAAGATATTATTTTAATCAACAAAATGATTAAATCAACTTTTTTTTATGATATAACTTTTTACTATGATATAACTATTAATTTTTTTAATTCAAAACATCATGATTGTTGAATTTGAGCCTTGTTTAGATCTTTTTCTCACAGAAAAAAGCTTTAAACATGAATTCTTCCTTAAAATGTTCCATCGGCGCGGCGACGGGCGTCGGGCGTCGGCGTCGAGCTAGCTCGAGTCTGCCTATTCAAGCCTCTTATAAATTATGCGTTTCACTTTCGGGGTTTTTATTAAAATTTCAAAATACACAAAACTTCATATTGTATCTCTAAAATATTAGTTCATTCTTTTGGTTGGTCCAAAACCGACATAAATTTTTAATCGTTCTTTTTCCCTCTAACAAGTTTAGATTGAGTCAAAATTGACTCAATTTTTTTAAGACTAGGACATGACGAGGAACGGAAAAAAATAGCCTATCTATGTAAAAATAAACATCATGGTTTTTACATTAGGTTTTTAGATCCAGCATTGGTATTATATTTCAAAATATGTAGAATGTAAAAATTTCGAAGTAACACAATTTTTTGAAAATGCACTCTTCAAAAAAATGCATCTTATAGACAAACTATTGCGATATCTTTAATCAAAAAATAAATAAAGGCTCCAAAGGGTTGTTCTGCTACCCTTTTATGCGTTTTTCTTTAGACATTTTATGTAGAAAAATCTCATTTTATCATACTCTGCTGTTATGTTTCATTATTAAAAGGCTTTTGAAAAAAAGCTGCTAATAACGTAATACGTAATTAAATTTGTTTTTGAGAAATATGAGCATAATATTTACAGCGTGTTTCACAAGTTTTTTTCTATTTTACGACACACAAAGGTCTAGCTTTTAATTTTTGATAAATTAGAATTTTTAATAATTATAAACTGTGTAGTATGACACCTGTGAGGCATAAAATAAAATAAATATAATATATTTGCTTTATCCACGTATTTGTTTGTTTGTTAAATCAACTAGAATTTTGTTTGTAAAAATACAAGAGGTACGGATTTCTATAAAATTAACACTAACCCAATCAACCATTATTGTACCGACTTAATATTAATAAAAGTCAATGTGTTAAAAGACAATTATGGCATTGTGTAATATAATATTTCTGTGGCAATATGTATATCGCAAGGATCTGAGTTAATACAGTGTTCTACCTCCTCCTACACTATGGAACGCATCCAGAGTTCCACAGCAGCAGTTAAGATTACATGGAGCGTGATTGCGTTTCGGGCCACCCTCCTACCCCTACATCAGAGCATAGTTCAACTTGCAAGATAAATGTAGCGGAATGTTCTCACAACCCTCCGCACCCTGTTGTCTTGTATTTTCTTACAAAAATGGCGCACATTTTCAATTAAACTTTCAAGTATTCAGATTACTCAAACGACTTGGAACCTTGTATCGGTAGGTATTTGGAAAGATGATCATCTTGAAATAATTAAATATTGGTCTTATGATATCATGTATTTTATTTTCATAATGAAAAATATAACGATATCTAAATATACATACTTTAGCTATTTTAGAGACAGTAAGGTCTATACTAACTACTCGTAATTTTATCCAAAGGAGAAGACAGAAAGGATAAAGCGTCACACTTCTGTACTGGCACATTTCCTTTGCTTTCTCCACATTCATACATCTTCTCAGCACGCTCGTCGATTATTCCAATTTTTCCCATGGCTGCTTACAAGAAGGTACCCACGAGTATACATACTTGATCGTGCCATGCTTTTTAAATTTTATTGAGGACTTCATAATTATGTTTTTATACACACAGTTAACGTAAACTGAATGATGGTGATGAATTTTTTTCAAATTGTTCCAACGTATGTACCTACTACTACTTTCCCTTATTTTCTCCCAATGGTGCAAAGGGCACTGCATTGGTACACTATGTACCTACAGAAAACCATAGCTCATATTTTAGTAACTTAAGCATTAAAAATGATTCAACTTTACGATACTGAAAATCGACATTCTCATTTATCAGAAGTAAAAATGTTAATGATTTTTCGACTTTATTTTAAATTTTGAACCCAAAATAAATACTTTTCTTCTGCAAACCTTATCCAAGAGCTCAATTTAAATTATTGCCTTATAACCTCCTTTTTCTCTTGTTCACAACTAGATTTTTTCACAACAAAATGCTTTGAATTTGCTGAACTAATTAAAATTCACGCCACCCTAAATAATTATTGCGCAGTTAAAAACTTTTGAAAAACACATTTCTCTGATACGAGGGAAATGTTTAATTTTTATTATAATTTTATAGCGTTTTGCAATGTCATCCATTATACTGAGACCCCTAGAAATAATACGTTTTTATAATAATTTAAAACTAATTCAAACAAACAATTATTATGTTGGTAGGAACAGTTTGTAAAACAGCTCATTTTAACGCTTTCCGCAATTAACGTCACACTAATTGTTTTAAAAATTAATAATTCATAATTTAATGACGTCAATTTACATCGAATTTAATTAACTTTTCAAATTATTTCGCAATAAACCGCACATAATGTTTATTATGCTTAACTAAAGTCGTACTCAGTAAAATAAAAGTAAAAAAAACAGAAATTTATCTTTTCTTGACCCTATAATTTTTGCTTAATCTGCAAATTGTTATTTATTAACAAGAAAAATACTTGTAACTGTACACGGTCAATCAATGTATTATTAAACTATTTAAATTTAACAATTTTAAAGTAAAATGGAAGTTAAAAACAAAGTGTTTTGTTTAAATAGTATATGATAAATGACTACAAAGTAAAAGCTTATAACATAAAATTCAATTAATTTTTGTATATTTTATGTGTTTCCAATGGGAAAGTAGTAGTAGTACCATATTTAATCATTTCAATTATTTGACCTACTTACTGATGCTTAATTTGATAATTATTTGAAAAACGGCATTTTTTTATTTATTCAGAAAAAAATATATGTTGCATAAAATATATGTAACATTATATTTTCCCTGAGGAGAATTGAACATGCGACTTTCTAACCTGGACAATGGTAGCTAAAATGCTACTTTACCACAAGGCAGACTGTACTACTTTACCTTTAAATGACAAAGCATTAATATTGAAATTCATATTTATTTTCCCATCAGAAAGTACTCTTAATATGGAAAAAAGTTTTTATTTCCTAATCAAATTTATCAAAGGTATTTTCAGCGAACCGTCTTCGCATTTCTTGTAGAAACTTTAAATTACCTCATTAGTTGGCTAGGTAGCTAGCTCGGCCAATTTAGAATTTCAAATGAAGCAATTTTGAGACACTATAAATTCAAAACATTGTAAAACGCTAAACAAAAACTCCGCAAAACTTCGAGGTAAATAATGGAAAGCAGGCAGCAATGGTTGAATGAGCTTTTTCCAACCCTTAGAACAGAAGCTTTCCTATACTCAAGCCATCGGATTGTACAAATGCCGCCACTTGTAGCAACCCTCGCGCCGCGCCCCACCACCGTGCACCAGGGGAGGTTTCTCGGGGTTTGAATTACTGGTGTTTTACTAAGAACGGTCTGAATTTATTTCATTAGATTTCGAATCGAACTGTAACATGAAACGTGAGATCTTCTCTCCGAGACAAAAACTGAATTGAACTTTTTAAAGTTCACGAAGTTTGTAAAGAGAAAAGTTCTCCCGGGAGGCGGTCATATTGGAAGAAATTTATTATTTTGCGCTTCTGAGCTGTCCTTCCTTGACAATAAGAGTATGAAAAATTCATAATGTTATGTATATTTTATGGTTCTTTAATTCTTTGGGTCTCTTTGCCCTTTTGAAAAATTAAGGATTATCCGCATTTTACGCAAATCAGTGAGTCCTTGAAAATTTTGGCATTAATATTCTATATCACAAAAAATAAAAATAAATCATTTTTTAAATATTACTATTATTTCTTAACAAATAAGTAAGATTTTCGTGTATTTGTCAACAATGTTGGTAAATTTTTGGTATGGTAGTGGATATAATATAATAACACTCTTAAAAACTGAGTTCTTGGTCGATTTTCCTACTTTATTTTCCACTGACCAGTTCTAGAAAGATCTAGTATGCGCATATTGATGAGTATTTTTAGTTCAGACTGAGCTGGACTTTTGAACTGCACGAGGAAGTATTAAAGGAATGGATTACTTAAATTTTACCTCAAAGGAGTCTGATACAAAAAGGATCCATTACACCAATTTCAGGTTTTTATGAACAGAATAATATAAATAAAATAGAGCAATATATGTACTCCTAAACTATTTTCTTCTTCGTAGGATCGTCGTGAAGGGACTCGCCAATTCTTCAATCATTATGATATTTTAATATGTGTTTTTTTCACTTTAAAAAAATGTTGGCTTGTGCGTACGAGTATATGCAATAATGAGCTACATAGGTTACGAGAACACTTAACTCAGACTCAAACTAACTATGGGTCCTGTAAATACTTAGATATCGATTACTTCTCTCTCAAAATACTGAATCAACTAACTATCACTCCATTTCTCCGAGGGGTAAGCAGATTATTATTATTTTAAAATATTTAAATATGATTAAGTGTTATAATTCTTATAAATACTTTATTAACATATATTTAACTCTAAGACTACAATAGATAGAAGAAACCTTCTAAGGGCATACTTTTATCAAATGTTCAGCTCTTACGAAATTAGCAGTTTGTATCCCTCAACTAAATTTACAATTCAATAGCTTTCAAAGGAATACAAAGCCTTCCTTTATTGTAGGAAGTCAATGATATTCCCATTAATAATTCTCACTAATTTACCGAGTCAATTGACAAAAATCTCGTAATACAATAGTGTTTTCATTTCAATATTAGATATTTCAACCTCTTCATTGTTTAATTAGTCGAGTCAAATAAATTGAAATTGTAATAAAGAACTCGATTAGTACAATCAAAGAGAGTATTATAACAAAGAATCTTATTGTTTTGTGTAAATTAAAACCGTTTACACGATATAAATTCAAATTAATTTAACTATACAATATTTGGATATATTATTTAAGTATTAAATCGTTTTGAAATCATTAAAAAAGGCATTTCAGCTAGCGGGGCCATATACATTATGTATATGTATGTACTACGTATCCGTATACCGAGAGCCTTAACCATGCATGTCTATTTTACAAAACATCAAATTCTCAGCGTCCTGGACGTCCACTGTTAACGATCCGACTCCAGTTTACGTCAGAACTACGGAACAAAAATCTGACTTGGGAGAATGCACGAAAACAAGGAAGCGATCGCTTAGCTTGGAGGCAGCTTAAATAATCCATGTGATCTTGGAAATATATTTCATCATCTTCATCCACTGACGTTAATTTTTATATTTATATTATTAAAATTATTAAATAATTAATGAAATCATCTACTTCTTTTATATTATTTAAAACTGCATTCACTCGGTAATTCACTTCAGGAGGAGTTATCTCCGAGTTCCACTCCACGGCGTTATTAATTCCTTCCATGTACAGTGTGTTCCGCTTTTCCAAGTAAAAAATGTAACATTTTGCCACCCTCTTCCACTTCTTTGTGTCACAGTGTGTTTATAAAATCGCACGGTTTATATAGCGAGATCTGTATGTAGTGCGGTGGTCTGTTTGCAAACACATTGTGGGAACCGTGTTGTATGAAGTGTAATCTTTGATTGAGTGGCAAAATCTCGTAAGCGAAAATAAAATTATGACTTTCAAAAACCGTATGTAATTTTAAGCCATTCCAATTTCGTATAAACCAAAACAATTAAAATTTCATAAAAAACAAAACTTCTTTCAAATTAAAAATGTATCCCAATATTTAAAAATAATACTACTATTACTACTCCCCCTTATCGGCACCCAAGGTGCATAGGGCACTGCATTGGCACACAAAGCACAGTGAATTTTTAAAAAAGACACTCCTTTCTTCATCTTATGTCACACATTCTCACATTCATACTTATTATTTTGATATTTCGTAAGCTCGTTTGTTTGTCCGCCTCAAGTTGTAGTGTATAGTACATTGGGCTTCCAAACACGAGGTCGCTGGCTCAATTCCCAACGGAGTACGTAGGAAAGATTTACTCAAATATTTCTATTAACATAAAACTATTTAAATGTGATATCACATAACACATATTTCATATGTGATACCTGTACTGGCGCTGAGGCGTAAGACTGATCATCTTGCTTTCATGTAACAAATGATCAAGATTCACTGCACTTGGTTTACTAATGCAGTGCCCTATGCACCATTGGGTGCGGATAAGGGAGAGTAGTAGTAGTAGTATCCCAAATGTGATTATATTGGCTCCAAAGCGTAAGACTGATCATCTCACTTTCACTGTCATAATTTATCAAGATAGCTTTAGTACCATTTTGGTGTACCAATTTAGTGCCCTAAGCACCATTATATGCGAACAATGGAAAGTAAAAGAAGTGATTCATAATATTTTTAGAATCAAAGAGTGCTAGCTGTCGACCATGAGTTATGGGAGTAATTTTTTTTTAAATGTAAGTGCTTTGTTTTTCCCGACCAGCGCCACTACCGTGTACCTTTTCATGTCCTAGGATGAGAGTACTCGTCGTATAGAGTGCTTAGAGGGCGTTTGTCTTTATGCCATTATTTTTAGCGCCACATGACAAACCTTTTGTCATAATGCACCGTCTACTTGTCTCCCACACTTCTGTTCTCCTGGCATTCCATTTCTGCGGGAATACATCACTCCGTCACCAGAAAGGATTTGAGAACGTACTTGCCATTTAACAAATATCCACCATTACTTATATTCGTGCGTCGGAATGATTTAAATCCCTCCATTTGGGACGACAAATTCTTCTTTTAGGAATGATGTACAGACAGACAAAAATATGAGACCTTATTTCTTTGTGAATTTCTCCATCCAGTATATTCGTTTTTTTCTAGAAACCGATTAGAAATATTAAAATCTTTAACTTTCTTAAAACCAATTGTAGATACATCGTTGCTCGTTTGTTGAGTTATGAGAACAAATGTCTGAAAAAAATACAACGCATTAGGTGGTTTGACTTCATAACTATAACTTTGAAGATCGAGAACGGACGCAGCAGCCTCCAGTAACTGGAGTCGTAAAGTCGCGTCGCGGCGGTGGACCTGGCTTGGGCATGTACTCCGGATGCCTCAGGGGAGCCTCAACCGGAGCCGCCTCTTATTTACGCCTGCAAGATCCCGCCGTTCTGGTAGACCATCGATGACATCGAGTCGAGAGAGCTGCCTGGCGAAAGGGTTTCCTGGAGGGATCTAGTGATGTCCACATACTCCACATAGGAGCAAACGTGGCGAAAGAATAAGAAGATGAATGATATTTTTTATTAATGAACGAAGGTGTTATCTTGATTTTTACTCTTTTAAAGACAATAATATCTATTATTTATTAATAACTTCTATTTCTATAATAATTTCTATTTTTTTAATGATGCAATAACACCATATTTGCTACGTAGGTATATAATGTGGGCTTATATCAATCATTATTGATATCTCCACAGAGACAGAGAAACTTTGGCATCGAATATGGATTATTTAGTTAATCCATACGCCTAACTAATCCATATTCAATTTCAGAGCTTCTCTGCTTCTTTTGAGAGGTCAATTATTTTTTTACAACATTTTTGGGCGTGTTCAAATACTTGTACACAAATCTGGATTTATCCCAAGACGGTATATATTTCATTTTATATCCCTACAGAGATGAGGTAGATTTTTTTCAAATTAAGGAATATGGATATTCGAGCGTTTACAGGGCTTATGACCTGTCATTGGCTGGGTTAAGTGGCCACTTTATGTACTACAACATTCCCCATCCGCTCCGATTTAAAAAAAAAATGTTCTGTCTGTGTAGTTCACGAAACTGTCTATATTCTAATGTTTTATCCGCTTCCTAGTTAGTGAGCATCCTGAAATACTAACATGAACTACTATCGGATTGTCTTCAGTGAATGTGTAAGAGTCTAAATCATTGATTTCTTATAAAATATATCGGAATTTTTTTTTATCCCTAAACCTCAGTTTATAGGTATCCTACTCTGTAATTACAAATCATGAAAGATTATTATTACATACATTATTTCAGTCTATTATAATAAATAAAATATTTAAATGTAAACATTATTAAAGCAAATTGGACAAGTTATGATATAATTAGTAGTATAATAATATGTATCCTGAAACCTTAGCATGTGGCAGCTTACTGGAGGCATCTTAGGAACCCTTTACTAAGGAAGTGAACCCTTATAATAACGCCACCAAGTTAAAGTTCCTAACAACCTTCGAGGAAGTTGGTAGTTGTGTTTATTCAGGACTTACTACGGACTTTTTGGCGACATGGCCCTGGGCTTGTACGCTGCTGAAAGTATTGTTACATTATGTAGAGAACAAATGCCGGTAGGGATGGCAATTAATACCAAACAATAACGCATAATTTAGACTTTCACTTTGTGTAAATAAGGGACAACTTTAGGGGCAGATGGGCGCAAAGCTCTTACTACTGAACTTCATTTGTACGCGGTTTCGTTACTCTACTACATTATACATATATTATTAACACTATTATTAGAACCTATTCATGCCGCATTTTTTACTATTAGGTGAAATTTCTCATTCCTATCATTTTCTAATTTGATGGTCGGTAACCATATCTGGTAAAAAATCGAAAAATGACACTAAATGTAACCTTACGTCCTGGTAGACCATCGAAGATAATCTTCCGGATGTCTCGGCAGTGATGATGGATGCGGGGCTGACGGGGGAGTAGGCGAGACTGTTGGCCGGCGGGCGGCGATAGGGTCTCCTGGAGCTCAATCACAGACAACTATCGGCGTAGTTAAAAACGTGCTAACCACGTGCTAACGCTAACCATTTGACCGATCACAATGAACATAAGTTCATACCACGTTAGCGTTGCCAAGCACCATAGATATCGCGGCTAAACGTCAAACGTCAAATCAAGAAAGTCAGCGCGCGTGAGAGTAGTCATGGTATGTAGTAGTAGTTTGTAGTAGTAGTAGTCGCGGGTAGATAGTAGTAGTAGTAGTAGAATATGAAATAGTAGTTTGAATAGTAGTAGTTGGAGTATTGAAGTAGTAAGTACTGAGTATCTTGTAGTATGTAGTAGCAAGTATTAGTAGCAGTCGATGCAGTAATGAAGTGCCCAATGCAGTAGTGTGTAGTATAGTAGTAGTAGTAGTAGTAGTAGTAGTAGTAGTAGTAGTAGTAGTAAGAAAAAGGGGGCAGAGATAAGGGAGTTTTTAATACATTCTCGAACAATTTTATTAAGCTATACAGCGTACAGTTTTCATTAAAATAAACTAATTTTTTCCTCTATACGCAGTTGACTGAAAATCCCTTAAGTCAACTACTGTAAGCAGGTGGAAGGATCGTACCTACTATTGTTTCATAACCAGATCTGGAAGTCAATAATAATAATTTTTTTAATAAGATTTTTGTGTTCTGAATTTTGATGATCTCGCCGGGAATTTAACCCGCAACCTTCCTAGCGCAATCCAGCAAGTTACCCATAAACCCATTATTCCTTCAACTACGCGCTTTTAAAACATACAATCCGTTTTTCAAAAATACTCTTATAAAATGTGCTATATTCACAAAATATCAGACAGTCATTTACAATCTCAAACCAAACTTGTTAATTATTTATTTTATCCTATTTTATTTGTTGACAAACATTTAAAAAAAAAAATGTATGTATTTTTGTGATTAAATTTTATATTCATATATTTGGTATAACAACGGTCGTGGTATATTGAAATCATAAATCATACAAATTACACGTACTATTACAATTATCGTTTGTAATTCCAATCGCTGGTACAATTCTGATTGCCCGAATGAGAAACGCTCCTAGGTTCGGTTGGTAGTGAGAATTTTGTACTAAAATAATGTAATACGGGTTCACTATTAGATAGAGAAAGGGGCGCTCTAATATAGGGTCGCGGTCTTTCACTAATATTTTTTAAAATTTAAATCGCAATTTTTAACAAAATACTAAAATACACTAGTAAAAATGATATTCCACAATTTATTTAAAAATTTTTCATTTTCCATAAACGCTTGTAGGTTTTTTACAGAACACTACAATAACATAACATAAAAAGTGATTTAGAAACATATTTTATAGGTACTTGTAGTATCAAAAATACACTTTAAAAAATATTACATACATAAACAGTACGAGAGCTTACATCATCATCATCATCATACGATATCTGCTCCCTATGGATTCCACAAACTGCCTCAAGAGTTAACATAAATAAAATTAAAAAAATAATATCAACTGGTGAAATTTGCATTTAAATTTTAGTGCGTGTATAATACATTCGATGCAATGATGTTGATATATCCATATTTTGTTTAAAAATTTATTAAGACAAAAACGCCAAGTTATGAATTAAATTAAAAAACAGTTTTTTTATAAAAATAAAACATTTTATAAATTGTTATTGTTATATGTAAAACTTAAAAATCTGACTAGGTGTAAGCGCAAATTTTCTATAAATAATTATAAAAAACAAAACAAAAATTTGTCACATATAATTTCTTTTTGTCCAACGTCCTAAACAATTTAAAACAATATTTTATATTATCGTCGAAAAAAAATACAGGGATCGGATCGTTGTTTATTAAAAATTTAATTACAATGAAAAAAAAATCGTTTTATATTATTATGGAAGTGGTGAGTTTCCAGGAAATTATTACCAAACATTATTTTTCTCCCCTTATTATGAGATCGAGATTCTGTATTTTTTTTTCAGTAAGAATGTTATTTAACCAGGCCAAAACGATAATAGATTTATGAAGGCTTTTCCGACCCTCGCCTGACCTCCCCTGCTACATGATGGGCGGGAGGGCGGAGGGGCGGAGGGGGGAAAAGCGGACCAGTAAAACACCGCGCACAGCTCACCCTGTATAACCGTATAACCAGGCAGTAGTAGTATATAGCCTCCACCCGGTACCCTCCCACCTCAGTGTGAATCGAGCCTTCGTAGCGAGCGCACCCTGTAACGGAATAACGGAAAGTTCCGCTTTGTTCCTCCGTTACTTCGCGAAATAACGACCTTACTAATAAACTCATTACAATTTTTATTTAACTCTTACAGACAGTTATTTTATCACTCAAAATGAAGAGACTTAAATACTTATTACAAAGTAAATAATATTAAAAGTGCGTGTTATATAAAAAATAATATGATTTCCTTAAATGAAAGTGATTATTTTTACAGTAAAACAGACGTTAAGCTTATTTTTTTGCTCTAAAATAACAAAATATATTACTTAGGGTTGTACATTTATATACTTAAAATCTGATTTTATATTATCCTTTAAAAATATAAGTAAGTACCAAAATTAATTAAATTTTTAATGATCTTTTTTTTCATATTTGATTATTTCGTTCAAAATTTGTACAAAAGAATAGTTTATAATAAAATTAACAAATCATAAATATTATGAACCAATTGAAGAATTGATTTAAAATAGCTAGTTTGATATAAGTAAATAAAAAAAATTGAAATCTTATTGTTCAGTTTATAATATTATTTATAGACACAGAATGTATGCATATTATTATGAACAATATCCTTTAAGAAAATTGCACGTTTTAAAGGTGTTATGGTCAATCCTATTTGAATTCTTTTTTATTATTTCCTCCCCAATAATTCTTCATTTCATTATTGTTTACTGCTATCATTCCGTTCCATAGAGTTGGAAAAGCTCCTTTATCGAGAGAAAGTTCAAAAGCTTCTCAGTTCATTCAACAAGTTTACCGACTCGATTCTAACATAAGTTTCAATACAACTCCCATGAAAATATATGGCGAACGGTTCCCTTTGAATAGCTGAAACACATCATGATCCGAACCATAATAGAGCTGATATCGCCTCTCGATAATACCACATAATAATGTATAGTGCTAAGCAATTGCATTGTTGGGCAATGAATGGGAATTCCTAGGAACATAGGTAATCTGCAATTTATAATTATTATCGTACAAGTGCACTGGCAAAATTTCTAGAAACATCAAGAACGAATTTTCAATTTTTTAATACTTATTAGATATATACTTTTTGGGATTATTGATTCCCATTTTACATAAATTTTAATGAATAATAATTTTTCAGTGTTATCCACACAGTTTCATTATACTAGCTAGTAGCCACCTACAAAGTAATCTGATACATTAATTTTTATTTAATTTAATTTATTTTTAAATATTGACCATTTACTAGCGGAACTTCCGTTAAAAATTTTTAGAATTGTAATAAACGCTTGCTCTAAAAATCTATTTAAATCAGAACATATTTAGAAATAATCCAACCGCAACCCTTCTAAACTAAATATTTTAAATCAATAATTCATTGCCAGCACTTTTTATCAACATGATTTTCTTCATAATAATAAACTTATATATTTTAAAAAATGATTTGATATATATAATAATAGCACTATCGACAAAATTAAGAAAGGTCTTTTACGATGGTTCGGTCATGTAGAGCGAATGGATGATGAAAGAACGGCTAAAAAATATATGATGCGATTGTGCCTGGATGTAGGAAATCGAGGAAGGCCGAGAAAGACATGGCATGATCAAGTAAAACAAGTGCTTGAAAGTGGGCATGTAAGAAGTCGGAATAATCGACGTGCGTGCATGAGAAGATGTATGAATGTGGAGGAAGCATGAGAAGTATGCCAAGACAGAGTGGTGTTGCGTTCTATCCTCTCTGCCTACCCCTTTGGGGAAATGGCGTGATGGTTAGTTAGTTAGTTGGTTAAATAATTTTACAAAATCGCAATAAATTAATATGTCTAAAAATAGTTTTAATGAGAAACGCAACACATTTTGAGTTTTGTTAATTATTAATAAGTTTCCTTCTAGGTTAAATTTAAATAAAACTATTGCTATATCAAATTCAAAACATTCAACCTCCATCAAATATGAATTTTTATTGATTCAGCACATTTGAATTTTATTGCGACGGCACTATTTAGGACTACGTATGTTACATTATGGTAATCGCTTACAAGAATAAACAGTTAAGCTAATTCATCATCTCTTCTCCCGGCTCGGGGTAAAAGGGGCGTCGTTAATATCGGCACCACGACTTGATGTGGATTAATGGTAAAATATTGTTCCTTGTACCTAATCTAGCCTTTTAGGCTGTTTTCACGACCTCTAGTCTGGTATTATTATTTTTGGAAAATCGTTTAATAAAAATTTGAGGTGACAGCTTCAAAGTTCCATGTAATCATTTCAATTTACTTCTTTCAACACAACAAAACTGTATAAACATATTATTAATTTATATGAATATTACGCATACGCAGTATTTCTTTTTTATTGTAAGAAAAACGTTTAGCGAACGTTGGCTAATAGTCCAATAAAAATGTTTTCTCACTATAAATATCTATGCTAACAAATCATTTATGAAATTTTGAATGTTTATTATAAAAATTTAAAAAACAAATTACTATCTTTATTTTAAAAATAAATTTTACCTTTAAAAATAAACTAGAACATTAAAATATTTCAGTTGCGCCTTACGCACTTACTAAAACGATTATAAGTTATTGCAAAAATCGACCTTTTCAATAAACGAAAAACAATTCTATTTTAAAACAATACGCATTTTGTTTTATCACTTTGAATATAATCATGTTTATTTTTACGTATTTTAGTACAACAAACAAACAAACATGTAATATATATTAATTTTTGGACACAAAATAAACCTCGGCATTATGCGATTTTGACATCCTGAGGATGTTGACGGAATCGACATCCTGAGCCAGACCGAGGAATATCCATCTCCCCCTCCCAAAAGCTCTGTGACCTGGAGTACGCTGATGACGACGGCCTTATTGACGAATCAGTCGGGGGCCTTCAAAATATTGTTGATAGGCTTAATTGGCACTCCACGTGCATGGGTTTAAAAATCAACATTGGTAAAACCCATGTCATATGTAACAGCTCGTGTCAAGATGCCCAGATCCCCCTGGCTTTGTCAGGACAAGTCATCGAAAGGGTCGAGAGCTTCAAATACCTGGGAGCGTACATGACAGAAAACGGCAGAGTTCAGAAAGAACTGGGAGTGCGGCTTGGAGTAGCGGGCGCCGCATTCAACAGTATAAAAGCTGTCTGGAGATCGGATATTTACTCGGTTAAAACAAAATGCCGCCTTTATAACTCCTGCATCACACCTGTTCTTCTCTATGGCTGCGAATCGTGGCACCTAACTAGGGCCCAAGACAGCAGACTTCTGAGTTTTGAGAATAGGTGTCTTAGAAGAATTCTAGGTGTGCGGTGGTTTGACTTTGTAAGTAACACAGAGGTGCGGCAATGGACACAGCAACCCTTGGTATCTACTTGACAGTAGACCCCTTCGCCGGAGTCGTCCGGCGAAAGATTCGGTTTCGGTTTCGGCTGGCTAGGCCATATACAACGTATGCCTTCCGAGAGCCTTAACCATGCTTGCCTATTTTACAAGGCATCAGGGTCTTGGCATCCCAGTCGTCCACTGTTGACAATTCGTCGGCAGTTTGCGTCAGAGCTGCGGGACGTAGACTTGACTTGGGAGGATGCGCTGGAGCTGGCGGCCGATCGCTTGGCCTGGAGACAGTTTGTGGATTCCATATGCTCCACATAGGGAGCGGATATGGTAAAGTGAATTATTCGATTACACAAATATATTTATATTATTGCCGTCCTAAAAAAAATATTTGACAACAAATTATTTATTTACACGAAAGAATTGTACCTAAGTATTATTTTTAGTAAATTTATAATTTGGTTTATTCACTGCCAATATTAAAAATATGTTAGAAAAATAATTTCCCAATACACTCTACAAACACGGTATTGCTTTTATTCCCTGATTGACATCCCCTCGCCCCTCTCCGCACCGCCCCGCCGCGCCCCGCCACACCATGATCGAAAGCCTTAAATAACCGAACATGGACCCCCTTTCACTCGTCAGCATTTTCTCCAGGTTCCTAGGTGATCGTCGTTTCATTACATAAGCAAATATAGCCTTTTTCATCCAATAAGGGATGATAAGAGAAAGCACCCTCTCATACCTTTCTCAACACTCGAATTACAGATTTATGAGAAATATTCGATTGAGTGGGTAGTAAATTTACACTTAAAAAACGCAGTCATGTATAAAATTATAATCGCTGGTACAAACATCATAAGAATATTATAGTATTTTGCGATTTTCGCCTATTAAATACGTACGTATATGGCTATTGTTTTATTGCGATGGTTAATTGAATTGCATTCCAATAATATAACATTTTAATATTGTAATATTGGAACATTTTAATAATAATGAAGACGTTTTCCTAATAGTCACAATCATACATCAAACCTAGATGGAAAAGGTTGAAAGGGTTTAAGGTAACCTCAATTCTGATCTTACCACTTAATCTTGTCAAAGTAGGGTCCTGATGTTCAATGTAAGGGTTACATATACTATTTTAACAGTTCTTAATTCTGCCGATGTATTTCAATAAACGAATTCAGCCGACTTGACGCACCATTGAGTGCGTATAAGGGAAAGTAGTAGTAGTAGTAAATAAAGGTCTCTGAGATTACACAGGTTTATAAAACCAGCTTTTAGTTATTAATAAAAAACTATTTGCCTACATAAGTCACATTGAATGATAAATGAGTGCTCTTTATACAATTTTTCACCCCAAAAAGCATATAAATACATTTTATGATACAAATAATGAATAATTGGTTGTTACTATGGCATCCATTGCTGGCACTGTTATTTGAATTTTTTTTATTATTCATTTACTCAGTTTTATTTAAAATGTACATTTGGTAATTTGATACAAAAACAGCTATTAATCTCGAGGTGTTTAATCGTATTGACATAACACTTAATTATATTTCATCATATCAAACCCTTGAAACATAATCCTGAAGTACATTTATTCTACATTCTGATTATTTACGTACGTTTCAACAATATTAAAGCAAAGTAGTTCCACTGTTAGCATATCGCAGAGAAGTTTGCTACGGCAGTATACACAAGAGATTTAAGTAAACATTCTCCTTACCGCAGTCAAAACAGTACAAATGTATTATAAGATATTTAGTGGAATTAAATTCCTAAGATGTATTGAGGTATGAATAACGGATCTCCATTATAAATTGCTCTTCTCAAGCCCTCATCAAATGGGTCCCTATTCTGGAACAAGCCCGAACGCACAAGACCGTAAAATCAAAGATACACCCACTTACCCGTATCAAAGTAACTCCCCTCAACTCTAAACTGCTGGTATTATGTATATATCCGAGACCACTGCCACCCTTATTTATCGAGAGGCGACAAAACCATTTTGATACGGGGCCCCGAAACCACCCGAGAATACACCCCCTAATGGGATCATGAAATAAAATGTACGGAGTAAACTTCGCGAATACTTGAAAACTCTTTGAAGTGATAAATTACAAAACAGCACTGTATAAATTGACATTCAAAATGATGATTACTGTGATTTGTTATTGCAACCAAATTGAAGATAGCAGCAGCATACAAAATGTTCATTATCATCATAATCAGTTAAGGCCGGATAGTTTGCCACAAAAAGTATTTAGGTCTCCGCCTTTTTCACTTCTCACTGGCGCTGGTGTCATCTACTGTCTCTACCAAACCATCAGATGTCTGTCGAATTGCTTTTAGAAAAAAAAATATTTATTTCTAGATATGTCATAAATATGCTCGTTATTTATTGATCAATCGTTCATAAATGTGGGATCATATTAAGGTATAGGAGTTTCATATCAAATTAAATTGATTCTAAAACCCCTAATTTAGTCAAAATATTTCATTACACCCGTATCAACTTTAATCTATGTTTTCCAAATATGCAAATATTCTTCGACCCTACAAATGTAGGTATAGAAACGCACTTATAGCGAATATAGGCTTCGTATAAAGAAAACGTCTTTAGAGGGCATTTAAGGTTGTATTAACTGCTTCCAAGGTAAGGCTTTCATGACAAACAAAACTGAAGCAAAGGTATTAATTATTCCTGGTTCTTTAGCTAAATTTAATCCAGGGTTGGTACTATGAGAATAATTTGTCTTTATCAAATTATAAGCTCTTTGACTTATTAAGAAGTAAATGTTTTGTTAGATTATTTAGGTGACTTTTCATTTGATTAAAGATTAATACACTCTAATTTACTTCAGATTTATGATCAGGTTTTCTTTTATAAATTTTGATATTGTTTGAAGAACAATTTGCCAAAGCTGTAACTAAAAGATTCCTTATATACGAATAATTATGACCCAACTTAAATATTTTAAACTTTTAGATTTTAAGCTTATTAAAAATTTTAAGCTTTTTTTTTAAGCGTACTGATTTTTCACTAAAATTATGTAACCTTCCAATTACTTTTATTTATATATATTTTTTAATTACTACACGTTGTGCACAGATATGAAACAATTACTGTTAATAATACGAAAAAAAATAGCTTAATAAAAAAAATGTGATTTCGCAAAAAAATTTAACCTGAAATCTCTATGTTATAATACCAAGGTCATTAATATTGTTTATTTTATTGTTAAAATTATTGAAATACAAGCAAGATTTTTGCCTTTTAAAAGAAAGTAAGCGGAAGGATGAAATTAGTAGGTATAAAAAAGGTCTTAAACAATACATCTTCCAATTTATTAAAAATATAATTTGTATATACTTATAAAGAAGTATATCTTGTAAAGAAAATAATATAAATTTAACGAAATACCGTTATTTTCTTTAGAGGTTGAACGAAAAAAGACGAGATAAGTACGAACGCAAGTTTTTCAGTCAAATAAACCCTATTAAGCAACTCATAAGATCTCAAGCCAATTAAAAGATCATCTAATTTAAAGAAATTCCTTTGGTTTAAAAAGAAAAACGACTGCGGTATTTTAACGAGTCGAGTAAATTTTCCAAATAATCTTTTAAGTCTCTTTAATCACAGGAAAAATATCTCTAAGAACCGCCCATAAAATCTGGGATGAATTTAATGTGTTCTTTAAACTAATACTACGTGGTCTACGTTTTGATGCTACATCATTAAGGTTAACAAAATTTCTGGAACATCCTCTTACTTTATATTATTAAGTCAATTAGTACGATGAAGGATCATGAAACTAACTTCAAAGAAAAGAAAAAAAAATTAACATAATATTAAATGCTCATCACAATAATAGTTTCTAATCGTCTGACGGAAATTAATTTAATAGACGGAACTACATACATATAACTTAACTATCATGCCGTTCCCTCTTGGGGGTAGATAGAGAGGATAGAACGCCACGCCGCCGCCGCTCTCCTGCCACACTTTCTTTGCTTCCTCCACATTTGTACACCTCTTCATACAGGCGCGCCGATCATTCCAACTTTTCACACGACAACTAGAAGTATTTGCTGTACCTACCTAGTTGATTATAACGTGCCTTTCTCGATCTTTCTCTACTTCTACACATAGGGACAGCTTGCGCATAAATTCTGATGCTACTGAATCCTAAAGCAAACAAACCATGATACACATTATATACGTATGTTTTATGATCGGAAGAATCATTTGCTTAGTTAAATTAATAATTATTTAAAATAAGTAACTCACGTCTTTTGGCGTGACACGCAAGAACATATTATAGTATAGCACTCTGTGTTCCACACAGGTATTTGCTATACATAAAAAAATATTATACATCTAACATTACATTTGTTTTACATTCAACCTTTTTGTGATGCTTGAAATATTATGTAACCACTTTCATTAATAATAACTAAAATTAATTAATAAATGGAACGAACTCGGGATATGGAGATTCCCAGTGTGATAACTTCCTTTATTTTCAATGTTATTGAGTCTATTAGCATGTTCAGGTGATTAAAATACATCAACTATTTGTAATTCTGTAATTCACAAGCGCTATCTGCCCACCAAACTGAATTGTTGGTTGGAAGATATTGCTTCTTAGCAATAAACCCGCCAGTGTACGTTTTTGTACATAAAGTTTTAAAAAAATAATTTAGTATACCAAAACAAAAATACACAAAGATTGTAATGAAGGCGCCTTTAAAAGTAGAATAAGGAATGAAAATATGTGGGTACAATAATAATCATGAATCCTTTGCTTCACTTTCAACCATACAAAACGTGAAAAGTATTGCTTTTAGAAAATGCGAACTAAACTTCAAGTGTTTTAGGGTGAAGGTAACTTTTAGGTCGGCTTTTTCAAACATAATATATCTTTCTTAACCTTTTGTTACACAGGTGGCCATAAATAACACTCAGAAGTAGTACAGTACGGGTCAGAAGGTTAAACTGTTCCAAAACGTTGTTTCATAAAAAGTACGAAATATAACCACATCTAATTAAGGTAAAGAAATTTTATTTTTTGTAACATAGAAAAAAAACTCCCCGAACGTATGCATAATATTTATTAAGAACCCAACTACACGGGTACATTATTGATTTTTTTGAACAGAAAATTACGTAAAAATAAATGGTGTAAACCTTAATTCTTTATGTCTTAAATTCACTATGACATAAACCTAAAACTAGGATTTGAAAACCGTAGTAGTAGTAAACTACTCTCCAATTGTGCATGGGGTACTGCATTATTACTTTTGATTGACCACTTTTTATTATAACACATGAAGGCAAGATGATCAGTCTTACGCTTCATTACCAATCCAAGGCATCACACATGAAATTATAATGGACTCTGTCCGTCAATAAATAAATAAATGTTAATATGAAACTACATGTAAATAAATATTTCATGTTGAACCTCTACGGGAATCAAACCCGAGTCTTCATGCACAGTAACTACTGCTAACTAATCTACAAATTTATATATTGAAGAAAACAAATAAATAATATGTTTATTCATATTTTTTTAAATATCAGCTAAACTATTTTCATTACAATAACTAGGTAGGTATATTACTAATTGTATACCATACCATTTACATAACTTACCATCATCCCGAAAGGGTAGGCAAAAATAATAGAACGCCAAAGCATTCTGTCCTAACACATCTACAAAAATAAAAATAAAAATTATTATTTGACTTAAAAAATACCGTAAATAACAATACCAGACCAGCAAAGGTAACATCATGAAAACTCATTAAATCCTATATATATTTGTACGTATTCATATACCCTTGAATTTATGTTTTCAATGGCTGCGATTGACGTAGGAATTTCATACCAGATTGTCTGAGAGATTTTTTGTTCCCATTTTACGTAAATTGCCAGCCACCCAACACCTCGGGGAATAATTCTGAATAATTCAATAGATCAACATTTAATCGCTTCCAAAAATCTTCTGATGGCATGATTGATTTCACACTTTTCTACAATAAAAAACTTATTGAACCGCGAGAGATAAATATCTCCTTTATGATCTAATATATATTCCCCTTGGTTTTCATTGTTGAGTTTTTCTAAGAAGCGGGAAAGCTATTCATTGTCAACAATGCACTTGCGATAAAGTGAAAATAAAATTCTCAGGATGACATTTTCATCACGAAGTTTTTAAATAACTTGTAGCACTTTCCGGAAACTTAAAGTAATTCTTCAAATGACATAAAGTTAATGTTATATCATGTGACACGTTATCAACAAAGTATAATTATTACCTCTCTTACGTAAATATCAGTTTTGTATTATATTTTTGATATATTTTTTAGCACGAACAGATAAACGCGTCAATTAAAAAATATATTTTATGTTATTTTTATATTTTTAGTCAGCACCAACAACAGGAATCTTTATAGCATACATCAGAAATCTGTGTGTATTCCAAAAATCTTTTCAGTCTGACTTTCATTGTTTGTAAATGTATTAATGATTTAATCAGTAAAACTTAGACTTATTTATTAATTTAATGCTTACTTTTTTACTTTTAGACCATTTTAAGGAAATCATGTAAAAATATCGATAAACATTAATTTCAAATTCGAGTGTACAATAGTAATCCACATAAATACCTACTTTTATTATCTTTAGTAAAAGATGTGCCAAATAACTTTAGATTTATTTGAAGATAAAAGTGATTAAAGTTATAGAAATAAAGTAAAATGTGTAACCATAAAGAGAGGCGAGTTCCCAGTGGAAGGCTCCTAAGGAGATGTCACCTTCTGGTCCTCATGATAGGATTCTTCCTTCCAATGTTCTCGTTTCAAGGTAAGAAAGACTTTTTTAATTTAACTTTTTGAATGCATTATTTTTCAGATCTGCAAAAAAAATATTTTTTATGCTCAAAATTAAGTAAAAAAAAAAAAGGAAATTAAACACATACATATATGTTTCATTGGATTATACACATATATGGATTCCCTCATGGACTGCCTCAAAATTGAGCGACTGAACGGCAACTCTACGCATCTTAGCAAATCAGGCCCATATTTCGTGGTTCTGACGTAAACTCCCGAAGAATTGTCAGCCGTAGACTTCCGAGATGCAGAGAACCTGCGGTGCGATTCTCTTAAGGTTTTAGACACTTCCGCGCATACGAATTCAGTACAAAATCGTATGCGCAGTAGTTGAAAAACATTAACAGAATCGAAGCGCTGATACGTGTAAATTGTCAAAAGTTGGTACCTAGTAATGTCAATTTTTTTTATTATTGAGGTTTTTTATCACATAGAACCAGTACAAAAAACTGAGTATAATAGTTTTATTTTATTCAAACACAACCTACCGAAAAATGTATAAATATATAATACTCGAAGTTCTCCATAATTTGAGCTTAAGTTTTTGAGGAGTTCATTTCATGCCAGATTCAAACGATGTTTTGCATCAAGAAAATGCAACGTAGAACTAGCTCCGGAAAAGTTGCTTAAGAAAAGTTGTAGAAAAAAACTTTCGTTTGCTGGTGAAGGTAAAGCAGAGAGAAGTTGAGTGAGAGTGGTTAAGAAGGAAGAAGGATAAAGTTAATTTAATTTGAGAATTAGCGCTTATCCTGACGTGACTTGAGTTCAAGAATTTTTTTACATTTCTCTTGTTTTTGCGCTCTCTACCAGTTAATATTATTAAACCGAGGTACTTTGTTTCCGAGTTGAAATTTTATTTTTTTGCTAACTCGTTATGATGAAATATAATTATGTAAATGTTTAGGGGACAAGATGAAATGGATTTCTCACAGTACTTCTGTTATGAATATAAATTTGAAAGAACTCATTTTTGTAGTCAAAAACTATGTGGTAATTTTTTTTTTCAATCGAACATAGGTTAAACTTAAAGTATTGCTTTGTCATTATTCCATATTCGATCACTGCGTAAATAGTAAGAACTCTACCAACTGCCCATATTGCAGCGCGTCTTCTTAATACGTGTCCGCATCCAGTAGTTCTGACGTTAACTGCCAACGAATTATTAGCAGTTGACATCAAGGATGCTGGAAACTTGATGCTTTTTGATCATTTTTCACAAAAGCAGGATAATCATGAGCTTCAGTGTCAGTTCAAAATATTGCTTTAAATAACACTTTGTAATGAATTCAAATAAATAGTCGCTTCCGAAGCTAATGTAAAAATATATATTTGATTTTGGGCCCATCGGAGTCCGGAAATGAGCACGGGAACTCATGCGTGGAAGTTAATTTTGTTAACCACTATACCACAAGCGAGCGTGTAATATTTCAAAAATCAAGATTACGATTTCAATTTACGTTTATCAATTGAATTTTACTTTATGTTTCTACTGTGTCGTATATCAAACATTATTTGAATATAAAAGCTGACAGCGTATCGTAGTACTGGTAAAACTCTATGCAAAGTGCGCCGTATATTTTTCTTGCGGCAACATTTCGTAAAAATGGCAAAGAAAACGTTCAAGATGGCCGCGGCTTGGTGTTGCCATATCATGACGATATACTTTATGTTGTTTTCATTGCACACCCACGAATAAATACGGCATGACTTATCTCGCAATCTTCCCTGGCCCATGACGATATGAGGCTAAATTGATTTGACATGAGGCACGGATATATGTATAACCCGAGCTCCTAAACAAACAAAACTCCCAAAACAACTGTTTACCATTTTATCGAAAGTAATATATTTCTCCAACTCCACCGTAAAACGTATCGCGGAGCAAAAACGCCCCTTTTGTAATGTGGCCTTCGAATGTTAAACTTTTCAGTATTTCGCCGATAATCCGTATGTTGAGTTATGTAAAAGTTCTTTTTGTTTATGTTTTCATGGTTGGTCTAGTAAAATATAATATTCTCAAAGTGTTCTATGTTTTTCTTTTCCTTTATCTTTTCTTCTAGAAAAATCCCGTCATGTCACTTTTACGAGCTGGTAAAAAATATACAACGGAGAGAGGAATAAGTTTATTTAGAGTAACCTATGTACTGTGTAAATTACTGTCATTTTATATAATTAACATTAATTTGAAGACTTTGGAATCCGTATATTTATTGAAGTACGTACTTTGAAATGTTGACATTGTAAATAAATGTATAAAAAATTACGAATCTTCGTGAAGCTTTTTGTAAACTTTCTACTAACCGTCTAACCAATTATCTAGCCTATGATTTAACCACCACGAAATGAGTAAGCAGAGAGGATAGAATGCCACGCCACTTTCTCTTAGCGCACTTCCTTTACTTTCCCCCCCCCCCCCCTGGTGAACCAAAACAGTGCCCTACCCATCATAAGGTTCAGAGAAGTGCCCTTTATTTGTAGGAATTGTAGGGAAATTCAATATTTAATGCGCCCATTCGGTATTTCTATACGAAAATTGCTTTATATATATAATCAAAAATATTATCTTAAGTTAATTTATTTAAATAATTAAAAAGTTATTTAAAAAATACATAATTTTTAGTTGTAAACTTGAAATTAATATTTTTAAAATTTTTGAAAGATTGGAAAACTGTTAACGAAAAATTCGCGAATTACACATAGAAGAAGGGTTGTGTATTTCTTTAAATTCCCTATAAAAACCTTTTTCGCTCTCAATATTCATTTCAGTCGGTTAAAAAAATAAACGGTTAGAATGGTCCCTTTTTGTGATTAGTGTGTACTTGATTATGCCGCTCCAGTGGTGACCAAAAAATTAAGAAAGAATTCCGAATTCAGCCAAATTTATAACTCGACCGTTGTATCGGAGAGTATTGGGCGGCCCAAAGACCTAACGCGCACGTTTGTATTCTTTATGAAGCACGGCACAAAAAACTATGACATGTACGAGTGGGAACGTATTATACATTTTTATTTATATTGACTCTCAGTTTCAATGTCATCTAATGGCGTTTATTTATAATAAAGATTACATATAATATAATACAATAATAACAAGATTTTACTAACACTTAGGTTATCAGTGGATTTCTAAAGATAGTACACACATACATTTATTTATTGAATGTGTTTACATAAAATTGATACATATCGTTTATTGTCCAGCACTGCCAAATAAGCTAAAAGACTTGTTACGTATGAGTACAGCATGCATAATATACATAAATACAAAGTGCATTAGTACATTATGTTAGTTCGGTTGAATGGCGTGAAATAATATAATAAATAATAAATGTAAGTAGCATTGAGAAAAGAGATTAAAAACTTTAGCAAAAATTTCAATTTTTTTTTGGAAAAGCAAAAATAAATCAATATTAATATTATGAATCCAATTGTACGTTAGAATTAGTTCATAAAAATTGCGGTAAATAAAACTATATATTGAAATTATAAATTTAAAATACCTACAAAACTCAAATGAACTGAAAACGAAAACAATATGAAAACGTTACTTCAAATGTTAAACTAGGAAATTATTAAATAGATGGAAGCTAATGTGAGGTGAATATTCAAAAGTATCACCCATTTGATTAAATAGGTGCTCTCTGGTGGCTTTTCTTAATAATGCTTTAATAAATCTTTGTGGACTTGCTTGGAAGGATGCACGGGAGCTGGCGGCCGGTCGTTTTGCCTGGAGACAGTTTGTGAAATCCACATGCCCCATATAAGGAGCGGATATGGTATGATGATGATGATGATAATAAATCTTACCAATTAATGTTGATTAAGAGAATTGATGATTCTGGGGATCGCATCTAGTGATGATCTTTCGTCATTCGCACTTATTAATTATGGGAATGATTAATTTCTTGTTTCTAACATGATTTGAATTAATCTTAGATTTTTTTGTCCACCTCGTGATATAGCGGTAGCGGGTTGTGCTATCATGCACGAGATCACTGATCGTCAGATCTTTAGAAAATTAGCAGCCATACTCGGCTTGATGGTCTATTGTGGAATAAGTATGTTATAACATAGACTATATGTAGACATAATAGAAAGCGAATATGGAGATAATCTGAACCAAAACTAAGCATAAATATTTTTTTGATAAGATTTTTTTATTTTTATATGCCCATATACAGGTTTACTTAGAATGACCAAAAACCGTTTTCATTTTGAGACTACGCCTACGCGGTCGGTAATGCGTTATGTATTTTTTTGTAATTGTGTTTTATATCTATCTTTTAGCTTTACCTTCTACTCAAAATGCGATTAATATTTCGAACATTAAAGTACGAATATGTCCGTGTCAAGATCTCAATGTTGAACGTGCGCGATGGGCGTTGGGTGCTGGGCGTCGCGTCAGACTCAAACGTATTGAGGCATGTGACTATGAATAAGCTCAGCTCTAGTCCGGCAATTTCATACATGTGTGCCTTTAGTACAAAGAATGGCCGGTTACACCCGCCTTGCTTCCGCCGGAAGAGGAAAACACAAAAACCTTGTCATATATATATTAACCCAATCTGGACGGAAGGCCCCAGAATACAACCTTTGTTACCCCCGTATAAATTTTACATTTATTTTGTATGAAAAACTCTTTCTACATACTTTTGGTCGAATGCCGTTATTACTTGCGGTTTTATTTGCCTCAAACGTCTTCATATAAACAACATTTTTACTACGAGAATTCTAAATAGGCAAATGTAAAAATGTTTTTAGATGAATCCTTTCTTTATTTCGTTTTTCTTATCCCCATCTAATGGTGCATATGTCACCGTGTAAGTAGGTACAGCAAATGTATTATTGTACATTGGTACTTAATAAAACACTTACAAAATGATCATGTTTACGCTTATTGACCAATCTAATTAACCATTGTATAATATAAATAGTAAATTGCATTTAAATTAGTAAATATCATCAACTGTAATAAATTGAACCCAAACTATGTAATCTACTATTATATATATTTTTCAAGTGTTAAATTAAAGATTAAAAGTGCAAATATAATTCAGCTGCGTCAGTTATTACTACACGAGTAGGTAGCTCCTAGAAAATCATCAGCTGACGCTGCAATTCACACGGGCAGTATGGCTTTGCACACGAATGCTTATCCCCACCATACAACTCTAATAACAAAGGACTACTGTCCTATAAATACCCGTACCGAAAGTCAGAACAGCAGTGCAACACAACCATCTCATACCATCTACGCAGTTACTCTCTTCAGTCGGAGAATCGCCAGTCCACGTCAGCAGCCAAGACGCAGTGTCTTGCCTGACGTAGACGACGCCGTCATGGAAGTCTCGGACCACGCTCTGGATACACAATACACACTCCTGGTACCAGCAACGGAAGCCCGACCCGCATCGGCTGCTCTCCTCGTTGCTCCGCTACCAACGTTGTTCCAGCCGCCAACTTCGTTCCATCTCTACTGAACTGCCACGCACTCAATATCCGACACGCAATACTCATCCTTGTTAGTTGAATAAACGAATACAACATCACCGGCGTTTTTACTCACCTTCCACTGGTAAAAGGGGACTCCTCTATCACCAAACCCTTTTATTATAAGTTAGAAATGAATCGACCTACAATAAGAACATTGGATTCATGTTTCCCCCATAGAAAAGTCTAGTTCAACAGAAGATTAAATGAACATATAAAAATAACTGGCGCGAGTCTAAGGAACGAGCGGACTTCGGTCCGAAACATGAAAGTACTAATCTGATATTAAAAATGATTGATTTATAAAAACGACTATATTTTTTATGAATGAATGGCACTTTTTAAAAATTTTTTAACATCCGGAACCTTACTGAACTGAGCTCCAAAGTTACTGCTTCAAGCGGGTTGAGAAAAAATGCAGAAAATAGACCAATGTTCAACGATTTTTAGCATTTTTCCCAAGTATTAAGAGAAATATTTTATAAATTATACATTATTAACTATGTATTTTTAAAATATTAAAATATGTAAAAAAGTTTGTTTACTGATCAATTAAAATTTAAACAAATAAAAAATGAACACATGTAAAAAAAAAAAAAAAATCAATTCAACCCTCAATATAGTACAATCGACGCATCTCGACGAGTAACCATAAATGCCAAATAAAAGCACAAACATTAAATTTATATATTTAAAAAAAAAATTAGCCGGGAAAAAGCCGGAAGTTTTTTTTTTTCTATATTTTTAGTTTTAGACACTCCTACTCTTTCCTAATGAAAGCGCGTAGATGAACTTATAGAATTGTCATTAAATTAAAAAAAATATTTTAAAATACTACTACCACTACCACTTTCCCTTATCTAAACTCAATAATGCATAGGGCACTGCATTGGTACACCAAGTGCAGTGAATCTTGATAATTTGTTAAAATAAGATAGATTTAAAATAAAACAATGTGGCATAGAATTCCAATACTTCATAAATACTGTGACTAATAAAAAGCTAGTAAAAAAGCATTTAAGTTATCGGTACACCAAGTGCAGTGTATATTGATCCACTTCTTTATATTTTTTTAAACATCCGGAACCTTACTGAACTGAGCTCCAAAGTTACTGCTACAAGCGGGTTGAGAAAAAATGCAGAAAATAGACCAATGTTCAACGATTTTTATCATTTTTTCCAAGTATTAAACGAAAGATTTGATTAATTATACATCATAAACCAAGTATTTTTAACATATTAAAATATGTAAAAAGTTTGTTTACTGATCAATAAAAAATTTTAACGAATAAAAAATGAACACATGTAAAAAAAAAAAAAAAAGTTTTAATTCAACCCCTCAATATAGTTCAATCGACGCATCTCGACGAGTAACCATAAATGCCAAATAATAGCATAAAAATTAAATTAAAATATTTTTAAAAAAAAATAGCCGGGAAAAAGCCGCAAGTTTTTTTTTCTATATTTTTAGTTTTAGACACTCCTCCTCTTTCCTAATGATAGCGCGCGGTAGGAGAACTTATAGAATTGTCATTAAATTAAAAAATAATTTCAAAATATTACTACCACTACTACTTTCCCTTATCCGAACCCAATGGTGCATAGGGCACTGTATCGGTACACCAAGTGCAGTGTATATTGATCATTATATTACATGAAGGTAAGGCGATCAGCCTTACCACAAATGAAATATTAATATAAAAATCACATGCGAATTAATTATATTTAATGTTGACCCCCTACGGCAATCGAACCCGCGACCTCTTACACGGTAGCTAAACGCGCTACCACTGTGCTACGGGGCGAACTATTGATAACTA
Source organism: Micrasema minimum (assembly GCA_022494985.1). NCBI lineage: Eukaryota > Metazoa > Arthropoda > Insecta > Trichoptera > Brachycentridae > Micrasema > Micrasema minimum. The sequence continues at coordinate 38,192 of JAGVSP010000547.1, read as the reverse complement.
ATAATAAATTATTATTTACCATTATTCTATTCAACTTACTCACCATTAATAAATTAAATAAGTTTACCTTCTTTTCACAATTACCAACATACCTTTTACTAGATTTTTTTTTTACTAGGCGCACACAAAGTTTGGCCGCAAAAGGGGAATGGAATTTGTTTAGCAGAAAAGATGATTAAATAAGAACTGGCCAATCAAACTTAAGTTATCTTGAATAATGAAAAAAAAACCAAAGATCTCCGTTATTTTATAATTTTTTTTAAATGGGTCTTTTTATTTCAGTAGAAAACGATTTAAAGTACCAGAGTACAAGAATTTTTTAAAAGCTTTGTCGCTGTAAATCAAGCCGAAATTTTGTTTTAAAATCACAACATCTCTTATGCTGACATTAAAAAGCTTTTATTAAATAAAAAATTACGTCATAGTAAGGTTATTTTACTTATCGCTAGGTATCAAAATATTGATTTTATTGGGCCTTAAGTATTTGAATTGTGTCTAAACAATTTTCCCAATTCGTATTTTTACCTACGCGACTACAAACAAATTTAATATCTTATACTTTTACTCATGATCACTGTCACGACAATCTAAAAATTTACTTAGTATTTTATAATACGTTACTTACACTAGGTGTTATTTAATCAGAACATGTATTTACTATTAATATCACAACTGGGGAAACAAATTTAGAACAAATGAAGAATTTCGTCTTATCCATGGAATTTAAACGGCTGCTTATAACTTGTATTTAATTAAACAAGGGAACCCCGTACCTAGCCACGATGTACGAGTGTTGAGTGTTGAAGTTACAAAACTACCTGAAGCACGTTTTCTTGATGGGCTAACCAGCATTACGAAATAGTCGCTTGTTTGCAATAACTCTGCGGAGTACTTTATTCGAGATAAACATGTTTTTTTCTGCAATATGAAGTTGGTTTGGGCTTCAAGTTGACTACAATAATTGGGAAAAAAGCTTGAGAAATCAAATCAAGCTTCAAATTGATTAAATATAAATGAAGTATTAACACTATTTATATAACAGTATAAAATTATAGAAGTTCTTTAATAATGCATGTTTCAACAAGGCTCATATTTCTATTTCGTTTTAGATATGCGGTTAGTGCGAAAATTCTCCATTATCAAGAACTATTTGAAATTTTATTGATAAAAGAAGTCAAGCAAAATCAATATTCTATATTGCAAATCTAATCTAAATAAACACATATCAGAATTATCAAAGTAAAATGAACTTTATATGTCATGTAAATTTTAAATTATATATAATATTTTCAGTATTTCTTTTTTATTAAAGGGAATTAAACAATAAATTGAACATTTTTAAAATCAGAGACAATTTTTTTTTTAAAGTAAAGGCTAACAAAGACAATAGCTTCAAAAAAAAATTAAGTGTGAGAAACACAAAACATTTGAACAAATTTTCAGTTTCATGCCATGAAATATGCAATACTTATGAGTGTAATAAAAACTGAACGAAAAAATAAACTCTTTTTTTTATTTCCAAAAGAAATATGATTCGGAATATTAATACAAATGGATCATAATATAATTTACCGTTCTCAAGTGGCCTAGGAATTATGATTAAATATTTAAGCGCCAGAAGGTCTCCCTCCTGTGTAAAATTTTGTTTTGTTTTGTCTTTCCAAGTGCGTGCGGACTTTTAGAGAAGAGAAGAGAGGATAAATATAAAGGAAACATTGAGAAATTCTAACTGCCTTCAGGGAGGCTGTATGGGGCTGAGGGCTAAAGTTTAGGGAAGAAGCAGGTGTTGAACATTCCAACTGACAGACAGCTAATCAAGCGATATGGAAAATTTACATGTAAACGTCATCCTTGTACTTAAAGGGTGCAATTTATGAGCGAAGGGTGAATTTTTTCCACAGTGCCTTAAAAAAAACGTACCAATAAAACAACTTTGTATGATATATTTGATTCACTTTATTTAACAACTGCTAACTACTTTCGACAGTGCCTTATTATCCTCAGAGCTAAAACATAGCTAAAACTTAGCTCTGAGGATGACAAGGCATTGTCGAAACTAGTTAGCAGTTGTAAAATAAAGTTAATCATAACAAATTTGTTTTATTTAATTTTTAAAAATATATGCCTTCACCAAATACGTAGATACAGCAAATACCTACTCATGGTTAGTATGTATATGCGCTGCATTGTGTTCCTTTACTTATTTTTGGATTTGATAGCAAACGGAACTGCATTTCTATTGCACTTTAAACTCGATAAATTGTTTTTTGCCTAAATAATGCTGCCAAACACAAGACACTCCACCTTAATACAATAATAATAATAAACACAAGACCGACCACCTTATCATTGTGTATTCTAGCGCTTGTAGGAACGGCTCCACAATAACAGTTTTGTCAATTTATTGTCTTACCCACGAGTTGGTAGTTGGTAGTTGGTAGCTGGTAGCTGATAGTTGGTATGCGCGGATAAGGGAAATGTATAAATAAGTAGCCACGAGGTACTGACAGTTGTTGAAAGGGTTGTTGGAATGAGGCGGATAATAATATATAATATCTTAGCAGCTATTATCTTAACGTGGTTTATAAAGTACATACATGCGCTGTTATGTAATACGTTGTAGTAATGATAAAACAAATATTCTTCTTTACAATAATTTTAAAACGTTACGTTTATCGTTTTATTTGTCGCTTTCATTTTAGTATTCAACACAAGTCTCTTCAGAGATCCAAAAATCCCAATAACGCAACGGAGTGGAATAACACTGTTCAGACCAATATATCGTCGTTTCCCATTTACCCATCCTGACGATTATTGTCATATTTCCCCCCCCTCCGATGACGACGACGATATTTATGTCCCTTTTAACTTGTAGACATAGATAAAATTTAATTTTTTTAAAGGATATTAAACTTCTTGCTAATAAAGGTGAGAATGATAATACTAAATTACAATAAATTGACATCTCAACACAGACGAGAAGTTTGTAAGGAAATATATCTAGGCGTTTACAGTGCTTCTGACGTCATTGGCTGGGTTAAGTGGCCACTCGATGTATTACTACATTCCACATTTCACCGAAATCGGTATCTAGTTCTATTTTCCCTTACCCATACCTAATGGTGCATGGGGCACTGCATCGATACAATAAATAATGCAAATAAAAGTTTGAGTTTTGAAAAGGTTTTGTATGAGATGCCGATGATCGGTGATCATCAATCGGTGAAACTTTAACCTGAAATTATTGTTTCTCGCTTATTGATTATCCGATTTACAAACGGATGGCGTTTATGGTTTTGTGATATTGTGTATTACTTTTTCACAATTACAGAATAATTCAGTGTACCTACAAGCCCATTAATTGAGGTCTCAATGGGAAATAGCTTTGATTTTGCTGGATACAGGAAAAATATTCTAGCTTATTGGCTTCCTATTTACATCCATTTAGGGATATTATTATAATATAAATTTAGCCACAAGAAAATTCATGATATTTGTCTATTGTAAGCAAAATATTATTAAGTGTGAAGAAAGTGGCTTGGATCAACGTTGTATCAACGTTATTAAACAGTTTCAATAAAATACCATGACGCAAACTGACTTGAAATAAAAAATACCGCCTTTTTGTTATATCAAATTACTGATTCAGAGATATCTCTGACTAAATCTGAAGCACTTATGGTGAGTGGAAAAATATAATCCCTATAAATTGCAGGAGTTTTTGGCTGCTTCTGACAATGTTGACGGAGTCATGAAGGGTTAAATAAGATTTTTTTTACATTTTACTCAATATTTCACGGTAGTTGATTTGGAAAATGAGTTTGAGAGGTTTTTTGTACTTTTATTAAATTCAAAAACGCGTCTTCTAATTTGGATTTTGCAGTCGCATCGTGACAAAAATACTATTTTGTATATTTTTTGTATATAAATGTATATTTATTAGAAAACACGTAAAAACTAAGTAGTAAAGGTCTTAATACAAAAAAGTACCTACTCCTGAAATTTACAACTACAAGTAGTATTTTCCTTAATCCGCACCCAATGGTGCATAGGGTACTGCATTGATATGCAAATCACATTGAATATTGAGAATTTGTTGCATGATTAGGTTAGGTTAATTAAGGTAAATTAACCTAGTTAGGTATCACATACGAAAAAAATTACATGATAAAAAAAACTTCATAGTATGTATTGTTAAAATATTATCAAATTATAATTCATATTAAATGAAGAGACAACAATAGCATGCGGGTGTAAATTCGAAAGTTTTAGAATACATTGCACAAAAACGTAAGGGCATTTCTCTCTGTTGGGAATTCGTACAAATGATGAAATGCTTTATTTTCCTTGCTGACCTTTTGCATTTTGTTTGATCTCTGTCTAAAGTGGCGTCACTTCACCATTCTCTTCCTGGTACAAAATGTCCGCCTTGTTCCCGGGACATAATGACACTTGCAACTTATCACGCGAGTTATGAAGTGTAATATCCCCACCCGGAGATAACTCAACTCAGAGATAACTCGACTTGGAGATATAGAATGCCAAATGCTCTGTCTTGGCACACTTTGCTTCTTTCACATCTTCTCATGCATGCACGTAGATTATTCTGACGATAAAGTATTTTGTTTTAATGTTCGTTTTTTATTTTACTACAACCTGTATTCTTTTTTATTTATTTTTTTATAATTTTAAATATACATATTTTATAAACAATACATAAATGCATTTATTGTTCCCGCAAAGCCGGGGCTTGATTAATACATTTTAATTGATACTTTTTTAATAAAAATATAATATAAAAAAAAGTATTAATACTTGATTAATACTTTTTTTTTCTTCTTATTTCATTACACAATTAGTATCTAACATTATAGGTATATTCTTATTTTAAGTAGGTAGCGTTGCATAACAATCACTGTGTGCCCTTTAAGAGGGTCTTAATGTTTTTTCCCCGTAATATTTTACCTGCTGAGGCTGCCTCAGCCGCTGTGCCGAAACTAATCTTGTCTCAATCTGATGTGATATTTTTGTGATACAAGGAAATGATCTGTCATTATTTTATATTTGCCTTTGCAAAATCTATATTTTCCACAGATAAGACGTTTCCACTTTACACTTTCCACTTTATAGAAGTATGGCAGTAAAGTTACAATAGGTAAGTAACCATAGTTTTAACAGAGTCAGTAGTAGTACCAACCAACTAAAACACGAATTCAAAGCTAAAAACTAAAAATCGTCTTATATTCAGTTGGTCATATTCAGCGCTCGGGGGAAATCCCCAGGAAAAGTTTTGCATTAGCGGTTTATCTCCACTACCCCCTCCTCCACCGAGTCTACCAACCCCCCTCCTCCCCCCCGCAAGAGATTGACGGCTCCTTGGAGGAATGGTATAAATAAATGGTATAAATTTAAGAGTAGTCGTTGGCCACTGCAATCAGTCGGCAATAGAGAAATTTGACTACAATCGAGATTATCTTCACTGATACAGCGTGATGAACTAAGATTTAAATAATATGTTGAATACAAATATGATGGTGGCCCAGTGGTAGCGTCGCGGTCTCTGAGTCCAGAGATTGTCGGTTCGAATCTCCACTTCGACACGACTCGATTCCTATTTTCAAGCACAAGCCGCTTAGGCTTTATTGGAAATAGTATTTACAAATTGAAATATGTGCAAATATCATAAGATTGCATAGATTTCTTTTTATTTAAAAAAAAATTAAAAAAATACTACAGACAAATGCTAGATTTCTCCAAGTCCTTTAAACGCCTATCTAGGCGTTAGATTATCTAATCTATATTCGTTCCCAGAGATTCTCTGTCTCTGTTGAGACGCCAATAATTACCACAGTATAATATTGTTTGTTTTTAATTTATTTATAATTTTTTTGTGAATGTCGTTGTTTTTAAATTTTATGAAAGATATAACCCTATATAATAATAAAGCGTTTGCCATTAGATAAAAATTAGAACAGCTACAATTGAATTCCGGACACTTTACATATTATCGTCTAATCATTATATGATTTATACCGCTTCATGGGTAAATTCGAATATACTACGCACTTACTACAAAATAAAAGTCAGAAAAATTCATCAAAAAATTTGCCAAATTCTTTGATAAGATTTGATATTGAAAAAATCTTGAGGCAAATACAAGAATTTTGTAGAGCGTGGAAGAAAGAATTTAATAATGTATGCGAAAAATAAAGTACCTACATAATATGTTCGAGGAATGGGAATATTAGCATGAAATAAAGTTGCCGTCCTTTATTTGGATACAAACTAGGCCAAGAAAAATGTATTTGGTTGAATATTTCAGTACTTAAACATGAAAATTATACGATATAGATTAATTATCTACTTTAATTAAAAATGTTGTTAAAATATTAACAACAATTTGCAAAAATTTGGTTTTTAATTTTTAAGTGTTTCATTTTTTTAGTGTAACTTTATAATTTCCTGTTTAGTGGTAGTATCAAATTATATATTAGGTCCTTACATATGAAATTGGCGTTTTGTATGGGAGGAACATAAAGTTGATTTTTTTTAAAATATAATATATTTATTTAATCAAAGTATGTACCATTGCTATCTATGGACTTTTGCCATCTCATAGGTAGTTCATCGATCCCTTTACTAAAAAAAAACCATTCGGACGGGAATCAATAAAATCTTTGAAGTCGGTTTGGACTGCCCCATCGGAGTTGAATTTTTTCCCTTGCAAGAAGTTATCCAAATTTCGAAAAAAATAGTAATCTGTTGGGGCAAGATCCGGAGAGTACGGTGGATGTCTTAGGACATTCCAATTGAAGCTCTCCTAATTTGGTAGCCGTCTGTTGTGCAGTGTGTGGTCTAGCTTTTGCTAGATTTGCTTCACTCAATTCGTGAGGTACCCACTTTTCAAGCTTTTTCACCTTCCCAATTTGCTTCAAGTGGATTAAAACAGTTTTATCACTAACACCGCAGCCTGCAGCTAACTCGGACGTGGTTTGCGATGGATCCGCTTCCACAATAGCCTTCAATTCTTCATTATCAACTTTGGTCTCCGGCCGTCCACGGGGCTTGTTCTGCAGGTCGAAATTTCCAGAACGAAAACGTTGGAACCAAAAACGCACTGTGTTTTCTTTTGCGGCACCGTCGCCATACGCATAATTAATCCTTCGAGCCGTTTCTGAAGCACTGGTGCCACGGTGGAACTCGTACTCGTAAATAACGCGATATTTCAAGTTTTCCATTTTGTAAACTGAGTGACGCAAAGAAAAAAACAATTGAGGAAAAAACAAATGAATTATAATTTTCAAAAACACAAATACTTGAGTAAATAGCTGTATAAATTTGAATTTGGAATTCTTAACCAAAGAGACAGGACCAGACAATCTATCTATAGAGCTGATCAAATACGGAGGCGACACACTTTTTAATGCAGTAAAAACTATACTTAACAGATGTTTACAGGAGGAAGAAATCCCAAGCTCCTGGAATAATGCGTCTGTAACAATATTGCATAAAAAAGGCGACACTGCTAAAATTGAGAACTATCGCCCAATCAGTCTATTGCCTCATTTGTATAAACTCCTTACGAAAATTGTAACAAATCGCCTTACAAATAAATTTGATTTCTACCAACCTCCAGAGCAAGCTGGCTTTAGAAAATCCTTTAGCACTATAGACCATATTCATGCAGTTAGAAACCTCATCGAGAAGAGCGCCGAGTATAATTTCCCACTCCATTTCGCATTTGTGGACTACGAAAAGGCGTTTGACTCCGTTGAATGGACCGCTGAATGGACCGCTGTTGTGAAAAGCTATGAATGATGCAAGGATCGATTCCAGATACACAAATTTGTTGAATAACATATATAAAAAGGCAACAATAACAGTAAAAGTCAATGACTCGGATACAAACCACATAGATATCAATAAAGGCGTACGACAAGGAGACCCTATCTCTCCCAAACTTTTTACTCTAGTTTTAGAACATCTTTGTAAAGGTTTGGAATGGGAAAGTATGGGTGTAAACATAGATGGAACTAAACTGAACCATTTGCGCTATGCGGACGACATCATAATTATTGGATCGACTATCCGAGAGGTAGAGAGGATGCTTACGGACCTCGCTGCTCTCTCCGAGAGGATAGGTTTAAAGATAAACAAAATTAAAACCAAAGTTATGAGTAATGTCAATACGCCTATAGTCATTAACGGCACAGTTATTGAAAATGTAAAGGAGTATGTATATCTAGGCCACCTGATTAAGTTAGGAAGAGACAACCAAACAGCTGAAATAAACCGCCGAATTGGGCTGGGATGGGCAGTTTGGGAATGTATCCCACATTATGAAGAGTCCAATTCCTAACAACCTTAAAAGGCAGGTATTTAATATGTGCATACTTCCAGTGCTGACTTATGGGGCTGAGACATTGACACTGACTATCCAATCGGCCAATAAATTCCGTGTAGCGCAAAGGGCAATGGAGCGAAGCATGCTCGGCATCAGTTTAAGAGACCATGTCACTAACGAGGAGATAAGAAGACGGACTAGAGTCATAGACGTCATAAAAGCTATCTCCCAGCTGAAGTGGACATGGGCTGGACATGTGGCACGCCAGAATGAGGACCGATGGACGAAGCGCCTGCTGAACTGGAGACCTAGAGCTGCAAGGAGACCTGTAGGAAGACCACCAAGAAGATGGACAGATGATATAAAAAAAACTGCAGGATCCAGATGGCAGCTCGAGGCCCAGGACAGAAAGCAGTGGACCAATATGGGGGAGGCCTATGTCCAGCAGTGGACGAACACTGGCTGATGATGAAGAAGAAGAAGAGAACCAAAGAGAAGATATTTGAGATCAAAGTTGCCAGTACGGCAAAACGCCAATTTCATATGTAAGGACCTAATATCTCAATCTGTTAAAGCCTCAGTAGCATTTTTTTACCTTGCCAATTGTTTTAAGATTTAAATATATTAAATAAATTAATATTAAAAGTTGCATCTCAAAAATTGGGGCAAAAAATTGGACAGGGTGAGGCCCATACACAACAGTAAACCTTCACGGCTGATATTACTATGTAGGAGATTAAAAAATAGTTTCATGTAATAAAATTTATATGAACAACGTTTCGAGTGTATCCAAATACTTGTAGACAGGAGAATGTTGTAATACATCAAGTGGCCACTTAACCCAGCCAATTATAGGTCATAAGCCCTGTAAACGCCTAGATATCTATATTCCTATTCAAACTTCTCGTCTCTGTTAAGATGTCAAATTGTAAAATTGATGTGATTTAAATAAGATTGTTTTGACATGCTATAATAAAATAAACTTTATCGTTGTTAGTGTAAAGGAAATTAAGAGTCGTGTTAGGAACAATAAATATGATGTGGTAGGTGCATAACCCACGTAGTAATCATGGCAATAAATTAAAGTGACCTTATCTTGACCCTAAACCAGCTAGTAAACCTTATCTCACCATCTTACTTCTCGCCGATTGTGACAAACAAATTATCCGGAACTCTGCTACCGGAAGTTGTGCGTAATTTCGCTAACATTTATTTGTTTCCAGGACGTAACGTTTTTATTCTGTGACTTTTTTGATTGCTACCATAAAATCCTGTTTCATTACCAGAGTTTTCGCTGTTTTATGTATTAAAACGCTATGTTTACAGGTGTATAGATAAAGAAAAGCCATTTTAGATTGCGTTTATAGCGGAAGGCAGACGCTGTTACGGTTTCCATCCCAATAAAACCTTTAATTACGGGTTTAGTACGATCACGCGAACGGACTCTACAATTAAGGTCCAAGGAATGGAATCCTCATCTCCAAACATCAACTTCAATTATTGGTCCGTGTATGAATCCTTTTGCTAACTCGATTATTTGTTTAACTATCTCACACTGAATAAAACAATGGTAACGTTATAATTTACATTAAGCTTCCTCTCACGAATTAATAGGCTTTGGATTCTCGCAAAGCAGACAAATTATGGCAATATACTTAATATTACTCGTATATTGTGTACTCATGACTTCCTTAAATTATAAAAAGATATTTGAGAACGAATTACTTTTTTTAACATTAAATTTCAAACAACCATAAATGAAACATAACTTCGTTTACTTTCATATTTTTTTAAATTTAGATTTCTTTTTATAAAACAAATAATTTCTAATTTATTTTTGATGAAAATGTTTTGAATAGTCTATTTAAAATATTTCGTAAAATAAATACTCAAAAAATACGACTAAACCGACTTTAAAAATAATTACATCGTCTTCGGGATATTTTATCCTTTCCGGGAAAAAACATTTTCCCTTCCTGGATATGTTGGGAATCCTTAGCAATAGACCATTAACATTTCCTTTGAATTAAAGAGTTGGAGAAAATAATTTGAGAATATTCTCTTAATTGGATTCATTAAATTAGTACATTACGTGGGTCATTTAGGTCGTGGTTTGACATCCCTAAAGGAGTCAAACAGGGATGTGTGATGTCACATGGATAAATGTATGAAAGAGTGGAAAAATATGGGCGTGGGAGCGAGAGTGAGTGGCATGATTGTTAGTTGCCTTTTGTACGCCAATGACGCACCGATGCTTCATGCTGAGAGCGAAAAAGAATGGCAGTCCTTGGTTACAAAGGTTTACGATGTGTGCAAGGAGAGTGACCTGTTAATGAATGTGGAAAAGTCGAATGTGATGGTTTTTGAAAGAAATGTGAATATGACTAGGTGTAAGATCATAGTAAATGGCGATAGCTTGAAACAGGTGGAAGAATTTGTATATCTGGGAAGCATGTTCACTAGGGATGGAAAAATGGATAAGGACATTGAAAGGAGGGTTAGTGCCGGGAACAGAGTTATTGGTGCCTTAAAGTCGGTCGTATCTAATAAGTGCTTATCAAAAAAGGCTAAATTGGCAGTTCATAATGGAGTTCTGGTACCAACCCTTATGTATGGTAGTGAAGCGTGGTGTTGGAAAAAGAAGGACGAAAGTAGATTGAATGCAGTTGAAATGCGATCTCTCAAGCGAATGTGTGGTAAGACTATGTATGATAGGTGTACAAATGTCGAAATTAGAGCAGAGTGCAAGGCTGAGATAAGCATTATCGACAAAATTAATAAAGGTCTTTTACGATGGTTCGGTCATGTAGAGCGAATGGATGATGAAAGGACGGCTAAAAATATATATGATGCGACTGTGCCTGGATGTAGAAGTTGAGAAAGGCCGAGAAATACATGGCATGATCAAGTAAAACAAGTGCTGCCTGCCATTGGATTGCCTCCAAGTTAAGCGACCAGAAGGTAAGGGAAGAAGATGGCAAGGGTGGAATCCACATGATCCACATAGAGGACGGAAATAATTAATTTATTATATGATGATAAAATATTAAAAAACAACATATTTTTCCGAATGTTTTTTTTTCTCTTTTTGCCGTCTATCTCATTACATAATATACACCACTCTGTTAATTGCATTTTTTAAATTTTATTTTTTAACAGCTTTAATAAGTATGCGAATAACTAATTAGGCACTTATCTAATATCTATTCTGCGATTAACACCAAGACGTTCAATGTAAAATATTAATGCAGTAACTCGATAAGTCTATTGCGTGTACGTACCTATGCAGTTCCCTACGCACCATAATAAGAAGATAGTGATAAATATATTTAGGAAAAAACGTATTATTTGTTGAAACCAAATAACCAAGTATTAATAATTTGTTATAACAGTAAGTTGTTCGGAAACGTATTATACATAATTTCATTTGATCAAAAAGTACTGCCAATATTTCACCTCTCTGAAGGCGGAAAATCTTAAAATTTCCCGGAAAATGTTGGAGAGCATTTTAGCGTTGATTTATCTTTCATATCGTGGCACCCCTAGAGTGCAGGTGTTTGTAAAGAATCAATTTCACCCTTACCTTCCGCTAAGACACAGATAAGGGATGAGGAAAGGCTTTGGGGGATTTGAATAACAAACCGGATATTAGCGACATAATCTGAGGCTCTTTTGCCATTTTTTTTATAATCCCGTCATCATAACAAGATCTATCGGAATTTTTTGAGGGTAAATAAAGATCTTTTATAATTTAAACAAATATTTTTCCACAGTATCTTGTTTTTTTTTTACACGCAGATACTTTCTTCTTCTTCTATTTCACGATCATTTCTATGTAGATGTAGAGCATATGGACAGTACTCATCATCATTATCATACCATATCCGCTCCATATGTGGAGCATATAAAGTTTGAAACAAATCGTAATAGATATTATATTCAACAAAATTAATATGAATCAAAAGACATAATAATAAATATAGATTAGCCACAATCAGAATTGGACTGAAAATGTATTCAAAATCAATTGATAGTTTAGGGTTAGATGGAAGATATTACTTTAAATCAATAAACCCGCCCATGTACAATTGTTATTATTATTATTGTTTTTGTACACTAAGTTTTAAATATATTAACAAATAATTACATACTGAACCACACAATACCGCTTAACAAACCAACTAAAGATAAGTATTCAAACAATAAGTATAAAGCTTCTCTGCCATCGTGATATCATCAATCCATAGATTCTGGACTTTTTTTAAAATATATTTTTATATGTATTTAAATAAATAAAATTTTAAATATACTAAATTTTATGGAATTTTTATTTAAGAAAATCTCAAACTATTATCAAAGTGATATGTTACTTTAATTGAGTCATGTTCTGTCGCATGGTCATATAAAAATATTTTTTAATCTACACCAGAAGTAATATTTCAACTCGGTATGTTGCTTGCAAAAATTCTGACGCGAGGTAGTGTAATCAATCATAAAATTACTAACTTGATTATTTTCCGTATAAGTATCGTGAGTTTATTTTCAAACGCCACCATGACGTGATGTTTTGGGAACTAATATTTTTCGCAGTAAAATAGGAAGCTTTGGAAGTTGAACCAAAATACACGAGACCTATTTTACTGTATTGTAGATCAATCACATAAATATGTTAGTAACTTCGTGGTGGAAAGAATTTTAGTTTAATTAAATACCATAGTCCGTTTCGTAGCATAGTGATAGCGTATTTAGCTACCGTGCATGAGGTCGCGGGCTCAATTCCCGTAGAAGGTCAACATAAAATATTTATTAACACTTAATTTTTAAATTAATATTTCATGTGTGATACCTTGGACTGGCTCTGAAGCGTAAGACTGATCATCATGTAACAAATAATTAAGATACACTATTACGATATACACTATTACGATACTACACTTGGTGTTCCAAATATAAAATAAGGGAAAATAGTAGTAGTAGAATATCATTGAGTGGAAAGGTAATGTGTTCAAATAGATTTTACTGTTTAATTTAAGGAAACTTACAACTATTATCCATGATTCTTTAATACCTACTGTAATTTTCCTCTCGGTACAACGGAATATAAATATATTTTGATATTAATGATATTTTAAAAAAAACATATCATAATATTATACATTTAACCTTAACCCAATTTTGGTGCATTTTTATTTTACCATTTAAAAAAATGTGTATTTTATTCCTTAATAAAATAATAATTACATGGCCCCAAAAATAATCGATAGTATAAAGTTTTTAATATTTGTTTGAGAATAAGCGAAACTTGTGGTTTACAGAATTTCAATGAAAGTATTTCTTACAAAAAACTCACTGAACAATGCACTCGTAATTTGTCAATTTCAGATCCAAATGAAGTAAGGACAAAAAATGTTTTAATTCTTCTCTCGGTATTTGAATGAACTTTCATTGCTTTACATATTAAATTGTACCGTGTCGCAGTCGTCCCTATTTGTTTACTGGTGGGAGAACCTTTAAAGCCAATTCTTTTAGTCGTAAAATGGGGTTTCAATATGTCCCCGACGTGGAACCATTACACTTTAATCTATCTACTTCATTCTGAATATTTATGAGAGAATCGATCACAGAAAATGAGACAGGAAAACTAAACTTCATAGCAGATAATGGTTTTGAACACATTTGACAGCACGATTGTTCTCTCGAATTTGGTGGAAATAAATAATCAATTTTATGGTTTATTTGAATAGTTTTATTTTGAAATATTTTTTGCATTTGACTTTCACCGAGGCCCTATATTTTTGTGATTTTTTAGGAATAATTTTAGTAAGGCATTTTTTATGAAAAACTTTCCTATTTTTTTTTTTAAATAAAGAGATATATAATACAAGTATACTAATAACATGAACAGGGAGTATGAATTACGCCTACGAGCCTCATGGTATCCAGTGATTCCAAAACCCGAATGCGACACGGTACAAACTTCTCACACATATTTTTGTAAATGAAAGTATTTCTCGAAAAAAATGTAAATCAAGAGCCGAGTCCGGGAAAACTTGGCCGCCATAAACTAGATATGTACTGTTACTGTACAACTGTATTATTTGTTTAGATTTACAAATTAACACTATACTCATACATCAGCCTTAAAAATGGAAATTGCGATGTGCTCCAAAAAGGTCGGCAACGCATAGCTCACGAACACGGCATAATAACCCAGAATAACATTATCTGCATTCTGAAGCTGTGAAAACCTACGAACTTAAATTTTCGATTCTGTAAGTGCGAGTATTTATTATACCATTATACGTACCTCTTGTAAAGTGATGATTATGTCAACAAATCTTTTATAAACATTGTATTAGTTTTATGAAATTATGTCATATCAAAAACTTATTTCAGTAAAAACTTTATTAAAAAATTGAGAGTATACGAAACGAAAAATTATTTTTACTAAAATTTCATCACACCCTATAGCTAATGCGCATTTTATACGGGACAAAAAACTGTACATTCTGTCAAAATATTTACTAAATATAAATATGTAATTTTCAAGCGCGATCGTAAGTTATTATCGTATGTTTGTGCACAGGAAATTATATATATAGCTAATAATGTTAATATGTTACACAATGAAAGCCCCACCCTTTCCCTAGACTGTTTTAAAGACTATTGAGTCTTTTTTCAGTCCAGCCAACTCTACCGATTTTTTCAACAAGCTAAACCGCGATTTTAAGATTGTTAGTGTGATAAAAATATGGATGAATTTACGATTATGTACGCGAACAAATGCTTTTATTGTACCCCTACCACCGTCTCGGCTTATGTATTATAATTGTCATTGTTTCCATCACCCAAACCACCAGAGTCGGCCCAAATTAACAGTGGTAGGGATGTTAGTTTCTACCCCGATCATTATTTATTAGTAATTACAACCACCCGTGTAGAGACCGGTATCCCGCCTCGCCAGGCCCTCCATCCCAGACATCCACCCGTGCATCCGCGGTCAGGGTCTCAATGGAGGGGGGATTAGGGAAAAGAGGGAAGGGGACAGAACGCATGTGTGCATCTCACACTATCATCCTATCATCCTATCTGGCAGACACTATTTCATACGTCCCCTGCCGTACCTTATCACAATACCCATCCAAATATATGTTATATGTTTTTTTAGGTTTTTAAAAACATACAATTTACCAATATCTACTTAAAAGTTTACATTTAAAAAAACATCAACTGTCAGATCAGCCAAACGTCGCGTCGGCCATTCAATATTCCATTAAGTTTTCGTTTTATACGGGGCAGTTTGCAAACTGCCGAGAAACTGATCAGTTTTTTGTCCCGTACAAAGTGGGCTTAAGTGTAGTATGAATATTTTATTTGTATGGTATAAGCCACAGAGGTGTTTTGCGACTACTACTCTAATGGGGCGTACTTCATACAAAACTGTACATTTATTCCTGCAAAATACCATACAAAATTTAAAATTACCTGAAATATGCGGACGAAAACCGAAATATAATATTTTTAATGGCTTTTACAAAGAAAAATAAATAAATCGAAGCTATTCATCGTGAATTTTACGATAAAATGGAGGAATATTGGCTTCAAACAAAGCATGTAGGTTTTCTAACGGAGTAACGATATTATATTACTTACTCACTATAATTTACACCACCTAAAAATGCCACAACGTCACTACCCTAATATAACATATTTTGGTTTCAGTTTTTTTCATTTTAGCATCACAAGCATTTTCAGATGTTTTTTTTTTATTTTTGCCAACAGGGTTTATTTTTAAAAATATTGTTACGCAATAAACAAAACAATTTGGACATTCCAAAATGTATCGAGTGTGAATTATACTAATAAGTTCCATATATATAAAATAATCAAGTTTCTACGGTACGTATATCGATGTTTTTATCAATAAAAAGTTATCTCCTGTGCAAAAACAATAATACTCCGATACCTATCTGATGCCCAACAAAATGTAAATGAAAAAAGTTTTATTCAAAAGCACGCCTGATCAACAAACTTCTGAATTTCAACGGAATGTTTTCATTATAATTCAATCAACAGCTATCAAATTAAATTTAATTGGCAATAGTTGAGCAATTTAAATTCTCATAATTCACTGCCCATTTGCTTTTAACGATGAAGTTAATACCGAAAGTTAATCTATTAATAGGCCCTTACATAACAGTTAGGCACCGTTGCTCTAATTTCTGTATAGTTCTTCTCTATTACTTGTTGAAACGTCGCGCGTCGCGTCGAGACTACATTGATTTTCGCTTTGCGTGCTGTTTGAGTATAACAAGGAAAATTTAACCATAGGGATGCAAAATTATCATTCTATGACTCCCTTTTTATGTTACGTTGTAATGTAGTGGTGATCAGATTCACTGCACTTGGTTTATAAATGCAGTGCCCTATACACCATTGGGTGCCGATAAGGGAGAGTAATATAAATAGTAGTAGTTGTGTAGACAAATTTTGGTTTAATACGTCAAATTCGATTTTTTATTTTTTATTTATTTATTTAACCACCTTAACAGGCCACGAGGCCCAATTAAAGAGGGGAACAACGTCACAAACACCTAGATTTGAAAAAAATCCGTTTTAATTTTTGTGTTCTTACCGGGAATCGAACATGGAACCTCCGTATTGTGAGCCCAGTTATAATGAAAGAATGAATAAAACTTATTCTGTTTAATTTATAAAATATTTTGACGAATTTCTGTTAAAATAAATTGCATTTTATCCCTTTTTATTGGTTTTCAATCTTCGAAAAAGAATTCACTAGAAGAGGCGTGTCAATACAAATTTTCAAAAAAAATCCTCCAGCACTCCTCCAAGACTCCAGCACTTTAAGACCACACTAGCTGTTACTAAGCAACACTAGGCACGGTAGTATTTTGCAAGTATGGAATGCCTTTTCTCTGAAATTCTTTTTCGAAGTATTTAATTTACATTTTTTTAACGATTATTTAATCTTATCATTGAACTTTGAAATAATATCAGTAAGAAAAAACTCTTTTTTTATTTTAAGAACTTTTAAAAAACATTTGACTCCATTTATAATTGAGTAAGGTAGTTTTCATACGTTCCACCCTTATGAAAAGAAAATTTCTCTTTTCCTCCCCCGGGAAATAACTTATAGCATATTTATGAAAGTCTAGAGACACAATCAACGCACTAGTCACTGCTGTCCACCGGTTAAAGTGATTGTTTATTTATACAACGTGTCCCGGTTCAAATCCCAGGGGAGACCCGTGACTTATTTCAGAGGCTTTTGAGGACATACAACTTTGAAAAGGCATAAGGGTCCCAATAACATTAAAAAATAAATTCGTTCACCTGAGGAAGGGAAACTTAATGGCTTTTATGGAAATGGGGCTTTTGTAATAAACGTAAAATATAGGTTTAAACATAGGAGATATTGTATTTCGTGGCAAATTTTACCTGAGATATTATCTTTATTTTTATGCATCACTAAATTATTTACTATTCTCTCTCTAAATTTTTGTTATATAGAGATTAATACAACAGAAATGAATCTACTTTATTAAATAAAATTCATTGAAAAAATTAAGTGATTTAAAAATAATTAAAGTCATCTTCGTTAGACAATCATAACATGGATCTGAATAATTTATCTATAACATTCTAAACATAGAATTTGTGCTGAAATTTTATGCTTTGAACAAATTATAAAACTTGCATACTTACATAGACTTTCAGTTTAAATGAAAATTTCTTAATTTTTTACATATTATATATTTTTCAAACATAATAAATTCACATTAAGACTTCATTAAAATTGCATAGTTCTTTCATATCTAGTTTTAATACAAATTAAAATTTGCTTTTTGGTACTCCAAAATGTTAGAATACCAATGTTACAGTGTTTAAAAAAGATATTTACACGGCGCGGTGCATTTTGTTCACATCATTGAAGATATGTATAACAGAGTAAAATCATTTGGTACACCTAATTTGGCATATCGCCTCGCTACGTTTCCTGTTCTCCTGATAACATGATATTGGCGAGAACCCAATTTTGCTGTGGTCAATAAATATACTATTTACTGAAATTATTTATTGTAAGATAAGCCATAATACCCCTAAATACTCATTGGAAAGTGTTTTTGAAAAACTAATAACTTTTGCCCAATAATTTATGTATAAAAATTACATTTGCTAATTCTTTAAAAACAATTTTTTTACTAGTATCTTAGTTTAATGAGTGTTCTTAGCATCACATTAAAAAATATAAATATTACTAGTTGTAGAAAACAGATAAATAAATTCACACTTAGTGACTTTTAAATTGTAACATTGAATTAAATTGACTTGAATGAGAATTTTCAAAATTGTATGTTCTATTTGTATTTTGCGGTAAAAAAAACTCATACGTCCATCATGAGGAATTTACTATTTCTATCTCCTATATCTAATACATTTTAATCACTTTGTTTCCCTCTAACAAGTTGATATTTTGTTAATTGTCTCAATCTTCCTAGGACTAGGACATGACAAGGAAAGGAAGAAAATAGCCTATCTATGTAAAATAAATTGTAAAGGTTTTTTTAATATGGGAAAATAAGTTTCCACTCGTATGTGAAGGACATTATTTTTTATGATATTTATTTTAAATCGTTGTTGATACACTATTCGCCCACGTATATCATAAATGTATCGAAAATATCATTTTGACGATTGAATCTTTTTAATAACAAATATTATGATTTTCTCATAATACTCATAATAATACCTCTAAGCTTTTGAATCCCATTAAAACCAACATGAATTAATTTATGTTAATATAATATTTAGCCTATTTGAAATATTTTTACGTTGTTTTTGAAAATAAATATTTCCTTTTCGTCACTATTTACTTACTGTTTTTATTTTGAATTCATCTGTAAAATCAACGCGTGTGTTTTGGAATATATATCCCTTTCCCACGTGAAATTGTGATTTTCACTTATTTATCCTTATCCACAAACATTTTCCTTTTTCGGAAGGCTTTCAGCCAATCAGTACGTCACGCAAATGTGAATCAAATAAGGCATACCTACGAACTGTTACACAAAATACGAACATGTCAAAATTATTATATATTTTTCTATACTGCTCTAGTTTTCAACAAGGACATTCGTATTATTTTACCAAAACATGAATACATTAAACTCTACATACTGAATTATTATCATCAACATTATTTCACAAACGCCTCCAGTGTGAAGCATATGTATATATAGATTAAACAAATTATTTCCATGAGAAGGTATCTGCCGCCATGCTGGTTTTTTGGTTTTTGAACTATACTAAATTGTCATTTTATTATAGTTTTCAATTAACTCCGACATTGTAAAAGTTTCCTGTTACGGAAAAATGACCCTTGTAATAGGACTTAACATCCTTTATTCATAAGGCAATTTTCTCTTTGATCACATAAAGCCTAAGTACCATTTTCTCCTGACAATTATCTGTAAATCGCGTCGTATGAAAGTGCCTTACGGCGGGATAACACATTTTTACTCAATTGATTATCACTATCACAACACTACCTATTATAAGATTGTTCTTAACTTCTAAAAAATCATCTTAGCTTACATATATTTATAATGAAAATTAAATAATCGACACGGTGAAGTAGCATGTATGTTGAAATTATGATATTAAGAATCAAAAAAACTACCAAAAACCCAGTAAATTGCTATCTAGTTAAGTACTAGTATATGAATTATTTAAAACTCTTCAAAAAAATGAATTTCTAGCAATACCGGGGACCAACGAGTCTCGAGGGATTAAGGGAGTATCCGTAGGTATAATAATAATTGTATTCGCCCTTAGACAAGCTACAAGTCGCACAACGGGAAGAAGTTTCTAGTTAACAGGAGATCACAAGGGGTGATAGGACGTAATAAAATTGATTTATGTAGCGCTAATTTTAGGAACACTTCTACAATACCAATAATAATCATTCCAATGTTATTTTAATTGAAATTCTACGAGCAGTTTTAAATTGGTATTTTAATACATAACCAGTAGATACCATATAATATATTCACAGATTTTTTCACATGTTTAAAAAAGGCATTATAATTTATGGCAGGCAGTTTTTTATCAATTTAAAATTTTAAAAAGTTTTTTTTTTTAAATTCTTTTACTACTAAGTTTCTTGACTATTTTACAAGGCGTTTTCGGCGTCCTGGAAGTCCACTGTTGATACTCCGTCAGCAGTTCACGCCAGAGCTGCGGGACGTGGACCTGACTTCGGAGGAAACACTGGCCATTCCCTTCCCTTGCCTTGGAAGCAGTTGTGGAATCAATATGCTCCACATAGGCGTGAAGTGGATATGAAATAATGATGATGACGACATAGTATTATCTTATTTCAGATGCTAAATGATAAAAATGTAAATGTGACAAATGCAGTTCCTTTAAATAATTAAAAACAGATAAATAATTATTTTATCAGCGACGATGAAAGTAAATAATTTACAAAAACAGGATTACTGTATAAGTATAATAGCGTGTATAATACAATACTTAACGATGTTTTTGATGATATGAAAATACTTAAATTAGGTGATAAAATATTTTCGATTTTCAAAATACTAAATCCAATCCAAGTTTGTCCATTCAGCCTTACCCCGAGTATCGTATTTACCCGGGAATCAGATATGGTATTAAACGGAAAAGTTTAAGGGCGATATGAAGTAGCTGGTAGTCCATACTCGGGAATAATAACATTATCCCATGTATCTGGGAAATCGGTAGAAAGAAAATAAAGGTTGGGATCTTGGCTAATCCACCCTTACGTGAGCTAATCAGCCGGGGGGGGACCCTCAGCACTCAGCACCCCTAACAACGGCCAGCATAACTACACCGAACCGTTTACTAACTTTTAAGTAAAGTATCGCACGGATAGTTGTTTTTATCGAAATTTGCAAAAAAAACTTTAATCTTTCATTAAAAAAAGCAAAATACTTCATTCGATCTTCATACATTTAACAAACTAAAGATATCTCTTACGATGAACTCATAAATGAAAATTCTTCTTCTCAGCCATCTTCATTCTAGTATTGGACATAGGTCTCTCCTTTTTCTTCCACTCGTCCCTATCCCTGTGTACGATTTTCTTTCGATAGCCCTGGGACTGTAAACAGAGTGCTCGCTTCTTAGTATCACGTTTTAAAGAAATGGGGAGACAATACACGCGATGTTCGTATAGTACAAAGGTCAATCTAGGAAAATGACGGGAAAGGGACTTACGTTTTTCTCCTTGGTACGACACTCCAAATTGCACTTGTATGGTTCTGTTGGTTTTCACTTCCTTTTAATGATTTTGATAACGTAACGATAATGGCACGGCCCGCGTTATCGTTCGATTTTATGTTGTATGTTGATGTTGTGAGGGTAATGACTCGACTGCTCGAGTTTTCGTTGCCGGCCGCTAGGATAGGATATGACAGAGGACAAACAAGGACAAAATTGACATCTGACCAAATATTAATAAGTCAGTCCTGAACACCCTGGTCATGCGTCGCCACTGTAGTCCTGCAATGTTCCTTATGTCGTCAGACCCAAGCTTTTAGTCTTCTGTCATTTCGTTGTCCCGTTCTAGGTTGCATTTCCAGCACTGTTAATGTCTAACGATCATCATCTCTTCGCACAACATGTCCAGCCCAGCACCACTTGAGTTATCTTATAATTTTCAAATGAACAGGTAATAAAAAAAACCAAACGGTCTTAGTATACTAATAAAGAAAGTTTCACTTCATTAAATAATTTCCAAAGTGTACTCAAACAAAGCTTTTTAAGTATAATCCACTAATTCAACAATCCTCCAGAGACCGACCAGTACACTTCCAAAAGTAGTAATGAAATCCGCTGAATAAACTGCTTTCTTCCCGCTGTAAATCAAAGCTCTGCTAGCGGCATGCTAAGCGCTGCCAGCCCCTAACTGAAAACAAGCCTTGAATACAAAACAAAGAATACGAGAGTCCTATTACAAGTGTGTGGAAATTATTTTAAAAAGCTTTATCCCTGTTGAAAAGCACTTTTTCCTCCATTACTTGAGAAAGCTATGTGTACGTTTTTTTCCCTTTCTATCGATAAATAGAAGTGAAATAAAGATTGAAAACATGCTTCAGATCGCATAGAAATTACTCGATTTGTAAAAAAAAATTCCAAAAATGCTTTCATCACACATTACATTCTTCTTTCTAAATAGTGCTTAGGGCACTACATAACGTGCCGTGAATCTCGATATCTGTTATTCGGCGATGGCGTTTTGGCTGGATGGGCCATGTATTATGTACGTGTGCCTCCTGAGAACCTAGAATATCTAGGTTCGGATCCCACACCGGCACAAGTTTTTTCCTGCTTTCTGGTACAGTTATTTCCGACTTATTAAAAGCAGCCACCAAATTTAAATACATATTACCTTGGGAATTTAAATTTCGATTGTTTTTTAAATAAAAATATATTTATAATTTGACATCTCAACAGAGACGAGAAATTTGGAAGGGAATATGGATATCTAGGCGTTTACAGGGCTTATGACAAGTCATTGGCTGGGTTAAGTGGCCACTTGATGTATTACAACTTCCCCATTTCCTAGTATTTGATATCCATATCCGCCAATATACAGTAAAATGGGCGCGACGCTTCACATGTGAACTCTCTGTCATCCATTGAGAAAATTGCGAAGCATTTTAGCAGAAACCTTTATGATTGCAAGTGAGATTCTTACCGAATTATATCACCTACTGGACACACTCAAAATGTTGTTTATAAAAATATATTTACTTATAAATTATGAACAATAACACAAAAAATATTGATTGTCTTGAAAATAAGCACCCCTATTTGAAATCAATACTGGCAAACTTAGTAATTTAATAAAACATAATTTGTGGCCACTTTCAAAGTATTATTAATGGCTTTATAATAACGGGTATTAGCGGTGATTTGGAGCACCGCCCCCGAAACTAGAACCTAGAATTATTTCCGTGGGTTTAGCCACTAGTTTCTACTTCCGACATAAAAATGCACTCCATCCTAACACTTTGTTGCCAACAACTAACAACTCTGTGATTAACTGCCAACTGTTAGTTAGCAAAACGTCGTCCTTTTGAGCGGCTTTGAAAGCCAACTTGATTTATTAATCGGACAGATTTTTAATAAACAAAATGAAATAAATAAATAGCTTTTTCTGTTTGTTTGTGGAATTGATTTGCAAACAACACCTTGTAGACTAAAACTAGATTTCACACATTACGGGCTTGCATTCAATTATTACAATTGACATCTCAACAAAGACCAGAATTCAGATGGGAATATGGATAGTATCTAGGCGTTTACAGGGCTTATGACCTGTCTTTGTCGTGGGTGCGTGTCCAATTGATATTTCCCCATTTTTCCTAGTATGTGATATCCATACTTACCAATCATCATTACTTATTTAGTACATGGGGCGATGATTCACATGTGAATACTCTGTGTCATCTATTGAGAAAAATGCTAAGATTTAAAAAATAAACTGCCGTTTTTGAGGCCCTCAATTATAAAATGTTCAATCGCTGTCCTGCTTTACTGTCCATATTTTCAATATTTTTATAAATTCAGGAATAATTGTGAAAACCATATGCTCCGCATAGGGAGGGAGCGGATATGGTATGATGATAATTAATTCTAGAGGTGGATTCATTTCATGGAGTTCTACCTATTATTGTTTCATAAAGTTAATCTGTCAAGTGAAAACTTTTTATTTATTAATGAATGAATTAAATGCTTTTTTATCTTAAAATATACATGTTTACTTACTTTTTAAAAAAACTAGATGAACCGGCGACGTTGTTCTGCTCTTTTTGATAGATGGTCCCTTTATATGTAAGACTGATCTGGAAATTATGTTTTTATACTACTACTTACTACCTTCCCTTTTTCCGCACCCAATGGTGCAAAGGGCACTGCATTGGCAAAATCCAAGTGCAGTGAATCTCGATCATTTGTTCTATGAAGGCAAGACGGTTAGTCTTACGCTTCAGCGCCAGTCCGTTGTCCAGTTAAAAAATGAAAATCATATTTATACAAAATATTTCATTTTGACCCCTACGGGAATTGAGCCCGCGACCTCATGCATGGTAGCCCAACGCGTTATCCACTACACCACGTAGGCGGACGTTTTTCTATTAATTCATATTATTTTGAACATTTTCCATTTCCGTTCTCCATTACCTGTGTGTGGTCATGGCAGCAAAAGAAATTTCATGACCTAATTGAACAAATTATTATGTAAATATTTTAATCCGCCATCAACAGTTAGCATAGTAATTTATTTTCATTTCTAGCAGATATTTATCTTTTTTTAACTTTGAACAATCTGTACAAAATAAAATACTCTAGTAATATTTATTATTATGACAACAATTGCTTAGACCGTTATCGGTAACAAACAGACACAACCTCTTCGATCCTATTTTATAATAAGGATACAACTTCGATATGTCTAAAAGAAGAATATATTAAAAAAAATATTGTAAAACGCCCTAAAATTTTGAATTTATTTGTATAGTTTTAGAGTGAAACATTGTATGTAAATAAATGTGCACTATAAGAATGAGATGATGTACAATAGTTAAATATTTTCATATGTGTATTTGATAAATATTAAATAAGTAATAGCATTATGAATATACATATTTTCATACATATTATTATTCATGTCTAGTTGGCACAATAATGGTGATGGTGCCTGAAAGGCGATACTAAGCTAGACCTGGGAATTGGGCGTCAACAGAGATATAATCCCACCCCTTACAAGGAAATCCTTTCACGGTCACAGTACTACTGCATCGAGGAAAATACAATTTATACATTTATTCAGATACGACCCAAAACAAATCCTTATACGATTTCACTCAAATACCGAAATTTAAAACAATTACAACCGAATACAAAAAAAGAAAATACAATTTGACATCTCAACAGAGACGAGAAATTTGGAAGGGAATATGGATTATCTAGGCGTTTACAGGGCTTATGACCTGTCATTGGCTGGGTTAAGTGGCCACTTGATGTATTACAACATTCCCCATTTCACCTAGTATTTGATATCCATATCTGCAACAGTAAAAATAGCGCGACGCTTCACATGTGAACACTCTCTGTCATCGATTGAGAAAATTGCTAAGCATTTTTAGCAGAAACCTTTATGATTGCAAGTGAAATTCTTACCGAATCATATCACCTACTAGGAAACGCCTGAAGATGAATCTTCAATTTGTCAAAATGTTGTTTATAAAAATTAGCTGGTAAAAGTTATAAGCATAACAAATTGAAGATTCAATCTTCAGGCGTTTCCTAGTAGGTGATATGATTCGGTAAGAATTTCACTTGCAATCATAAAGGTTTCTGCTAAAATGCTTAGCAATTTTTCTCAATCGATGACAGAGAGTGTTCACGTGTGAAGCGTCGCGCTATTTTACTGTATAAAATTGGCAGATATGGATATCAAATACTAGGTGAAATGGGGAATGTTGTAATACATCAAGTGGCCACTTAACTCAGCCAATGACAGGTCATAAGCCCTGTAAACGCCTAGATATCCATATTCCCTTCCAAATTTCTCGTCTCTGTTAGAGATGTCAAATTGTAATTATTAGCCCGTAATGGGTGAAAAATCCAGTTTTTGTCTACAAGTATTTGGACACACTCAAAATGTTGTTTACAAAAATAGAATTTCAAAATCGTCTTTATAACATTTACTTAAATTTACCGAACATCATTGCCTTAAAATGGCAATTTTTTTTATGAAATCATAAATAGGAAAAAAAAATTGAGAAAAAGAACTTAAAAATGAAATATTGTTTCAGACAATGTGAGCTTAGGTAGCATACACTCATAAATATGTGGGTACAAATAAATAATACTCGACTTCTCAATGTACATAAGACATTCGCTTTTCAGGATTCTAATATCATTATAATTTGTGTTTAAAAAAAAAATACAGAAGTCAATTAAAAATAATTGTTCGAACAAAATAATGATGTTAAACTGAAATTAAGCGAACCCCAAATATATTCGTAGTATTTTTATTATTATAATTATTATTTCAGACATTAAAAAATGGAAACAATGTAGTTTTTTTCTCATTTTGAACTCTTTTGTGACATTTGGAAAATGATTAATGGGCACCAAACAATATAATAAACGGTATAATTGACCGCAAATAAAACTGAGCAGTACAAAATTATACCATGATAACGCATAGTTCGTGGAAAATAATTGAGTCAAATGTACGTTAGGCGTTTTCGAAACACTTTAATTTCAAAAATCTGCATGAAATTACCGTACAATTACATCAAAAATATAAGAAACCCGAAAAATAAACTACGTTTAGATATCTCTATGGAGTTCAGACAATCGTGAACAATAATAGAGGTCAGGATTTGGTAATGCCATTAGTAGAGAGGTTTTGGTTTTAGAAAACCGTAATGTTATATATACAGTTATACACCCTCCGCGTGCTTCACGCACTTGGTCGCCTTATTGACCCGTTTAACGCGATACATGACCTATAAACAACATTTGTATTGAAACTCTTGTGTACAAATACCATATTACTTATATTGCGTCCACATTCTTAGCTATAGCTAAATTGTCCCTTTATTTTGATACCGACGAAATATTAAGATATTAGTAAAGAAGTAAACAGGAAACACCCGTAGTAAAAATCGCTAACGCGTATATTGGTTTAACAAGTTGAATATATTTTGTGCTTAAAAAGCACTATAATTGTAAAGGTAATATATTATATGGCATAATTCATTAGATTTAAAATATAATCAACTGTAACAATGATTTAATTTAAACATTATTTTTTCTAATACATCGTTTTTGTTAATAGGAGCCACAATAAACTATCATCGTAAACACTAAAGTCAGAGTAGAGCTTATATTTTATTAGCTTCTCTTTCTTGTAAATAACACTGGTTAACAATAATTAAATTTATAAGTATTTGACTTAAGAAGTAAGTTTAAATTAATATGTAAATAAATAGAGAATAATTTCATTTAATAAAAACACTTTATAAACTAATGCTTTTAATCATCTTCGTGGATTTTTTTATAACGTTCGTTCGTGTAGGGATGAATGTATATTTGTGTTTAGCGTTTTTAGGCAAACTGAGTTTACTCATTACTTCATATAGGTGTTACGGTTAAAATATGATTTCCCTTTCTGGGAAATGGTCGATTTTTTCCCTAAGAGGGGTTGTCGATTAAACACGTTCGCGCGTAGAGTAAATGTTTATTTTGTATTTAATATCTTCTTTGGCCAAAAGGCTTTATTACCTTTGGCGAGGCGCAATCCAGATCTCGGATCCTGAAATAATGTTGGTTCAAAGATAATATTGCAAGCAACCCTCTTCATCAGGGGTTGTCATTTCATGACCGCAAATTCACCACAAT
The DNA here is from genome assembly GCA_022494985.1 of Micrasema minimum. Taxonomy (NCBI): domain Eukaryota; kingdom Metazoa; phylum Arthropoda; class Insecta; order Trichoptera; family Brachycentridae; genus Micrasema; species Micrasema minimum. The sequence goes on along the minus strand of JAGVSP010000547.1, from coordinate 10,363 downwards.
TTTACTTTAATTCGGTAAGGTAGAAATATTCCGGATACAAATTTAAATTACAATTTTCTGTATCGCTCCTAAAAGTACAAAATACATACACTTTTGAATTTAAATTATTTTACTTTTAAATTAAAAATTATTTTCACTCTTAAATTTTATAAATTTACAAAGTGATTGGCTTTATTATAAATAACAAAATACATCCGGCTATTTTTTCACTAGGATTCGATACTAGAACAATATACCTGGCAACTTATGTAGTGTATGATGCTGGCTTCACGTTACTGTAACTCCAAGTTCGCTACTTTGTGAGATTTATCTGATATTTTAAAATAATTTATGTGCAAAAAAAATCCTATATTATAATCGTAACAAGAATACATTGAAATACCGATTTACTAATGTTAAGATAAGTTTTTGAAATGCAATAATAATAATAATAATCTACACAAATACGGAGGCTTATAAATTTACGTTTAAAAATCTACCGAAAAACTTGACTCAAAAAGTCCACAATATGTCGGAGATTTATTGTATCCACCGCTAATTAACTGGGCGGGAGGCTAAAAAATAAAAAATAGGAAGAAAGTAAGCCGGGGTCAACCGTTACAGAGCGTTGAAAAACCTAAGCCGATTATATCATAATGGAATTATTAGAGAAATAAAGGGGATGTCTCCAACCCTCTACACTGGGGCTGGATTAAACTTGAACCCGGGGTTAAATACAAATTTTAATATTTATTTAGGATTGATGTAAATTTTATAAACTCCAAATAACCGATATTGTTTAAAAGATTTGGCGAGTGAAATATGTTGTTTGTATAGGATGTAGCTTTTTAGATTTTTTGGTTAATTGTAACATTGGTTAAGCAATGTTTTGTGTTTTATATAACAGATGCTCTATTAATATACGGACGATTAAAAATAGTTTCTCTCGTTTGTTGTACCCATGTTCTTTTTTAAATTGACTTGATCCTTATACGCCATTTATTTCATTAAGAGAGGTCCCCATCAAAAATATTATTTTATTAAATTGTGATAAAACTACTGTAAACTTGAGAAAAAAAAATGAACATAATAATCGTTCCTTAATATCACAGTTTAAAACCTTAGACTGGTTCTGAAACGTTAAGACACTGATCATCTTACACTTAAAGTAATTAAAATTATCATGATACACTGCGCCTGGAGTGCCAATGCAGTGCCCCTATGAACCATCGGGTACGGCGGATAAGGGAAAGTAGTATAGTAGTTACTCAGCTAGTTGAAATCATTAGCTTTGTGAAAGATTTAATGACAAAAGGGTTAAAATTAATCAAAAAGCTCACCGTAATTGTTTTTTTTGGTCAGAAACGCCCCACCTAAGTGTTTTTCGTTAAGTCACAATTTATTTTCACTATCCAGTGTATTCGTATGATGACATATCCTTAGTATAAACACTTTAATTCATAAACAACATTGACAGGAGAGTTATGACAAGATAATAGCGAAGATAAAAGCGGCCCTATTTTCATTTTCCACGTTATGATTTACTACCACCGCTAGAGCCATGAAGGTTAAGCGGCTACCGGAAACGGAAGGAAAGAACCCCCTGAAACGCTGGAATGAAACCATTACACCAGGAAAGTGTAGGAAAGCCTCAACAAGAGTTTCTTTTTAAATTAGAAATGAAAGTTGCCATTGAAGTTGTGGTATTAAGTTTAATTTGAGTTGTACGTTAATTTATTTCGGTGTTTTCCGTTTCCTCTGTAATGATCAGAGTCTATGTAAAGTTTCTTATCTGTTTGAGCTTAAAAAGGTGTAAAAAAAAATTCAATCCAACATTTTAATATCATTAAACGCTTTAAAAATTTTTTTTTTAATAAAATAAAACATAACAATTTTTTTTTTTTCTTATTTTACTCTCACTATGTTACATGTATAACATTCAGCATTTACGTTCAAGGTACTATCAGGTAAATATCAACGCGACTAAGTTTCGTTAAATGAAAGAGATTTTTTCATCGCTATCAATGCTGCCATGGACTACATTCGAGTATAATATTATATATACTTTTTCTACGTAACATATAACTATTTAAATATAATAGTAATTGTGTATTAAATAATAAATCTATTTAAAATTTGAATTAATCTGCGTCATCATCGGCGAAAAAAAATGAAGTTTACTTAACATCCCCAAACTAAAAAGGTAATATATGTAATGGTAAGTTTTTAATAATGGCATTTTTACCCGCCCCAGTAAGATATTTACACGTTATATTTCAGAGTATTTATGCCGCACTTGGGTTGTTTTACTAAGGCGTCTAAAATTACGGCCGTTTTTCAGGTTTCGGTAGATATTTCTTCAGCGTGACATTTCTTAGTTCGGTATCTACGTCGACCGTAATGTCAGAAAGTCAACGGTAAATTACCGCTAATGCCTCTACTCTGACCCTCGGCGCTACGCCATACTTACACGCCTTACAACAAATCATGCAAAGGCTAAATAGTGGAGCTAAAAGCTTTCCGTAAGTCCATTATTCGTAAGGTAAACAGGGGAAAAACGCCGACCTAAGAATTATTATCATCGATAGCAGAATGGAAGGAATTTAATCCAATAAGCTAAGAAGCAGTACAAATTCTAAGGAGGTAGGCACTAGAAAAAAAATACAACACTGATTTAACGGGCCAATTTATTTTATTTCCATATAGTGTTATTCATCTTTTAAAATGATATTACTTATTTTTTATTATTATTTAAAATACTGAAACATTTCAAAACGGTGCGTTTGAATCAGATTGTGGTCTAGTGGTAGATTCGGGGACTCCCGATTGGAATATCTTGGTTCAAATCCCACTCTAGCACAACTTGTTTCCTGCTTTCAGTTAGTTGTTTCCGGCTATTTAAAGCAATCCTGAAATGGAAATATTTAAAAATGTCCTTAGAACTCAAATGTTTATTTTAAAAAAACCTTCAGCCACTCTTAAAAATTTAAAATTGCTCAGCATGGAGACAATGCGTGGAGTTTATGTTCTGTACGTAAGGAGCGGACATCTTGTGATAATTTTATGTAAAAATTAGGATAGGTCTTTTGCAAAATGAGTTGACTAAGAGGAGTTGCTAATTTAATAAGTCATTTTTGAATGCTTTGATCATTTTATCAAAAACCTTAGTAGCTGAAGAAATGGAGACAATCCCACCATTTTTTTTAAATTAATCCTAGCAACCAGAATACAATAATAATAGGATTACTCCGCGCAGTAGATAATATAGTATTATTTATTTATTTATTTAAAAACTTCATGTACAATTACATAGCAAGAGTACAAAGGCAGGCTTATTGCTTTTAAGAAATATCTTCCAACCAACACTTTATTTTTATAATATACAATATAAATTTTAATAAATAAAAAAAACAGATTTGTTAAAAATTTATAAGGCAAAATAAAATACTAAGTTTGTATAATTGGATTGATTGAACTAACCTAATTTATTTGTAAATTTTATTTTCTAAATGTTTTTTTCAAATATCGTTATAACGAACGTATTTTATTTCGTTTTGTACCTCTTTATTATGAAATAAAAATAATATGTCATGTTAAACTTATTTTTGATTCCTCCGGGTATTTATTTTCTTTTGATGATAATCTAACAAACTCAGAATCCTTACACAAGCCGTATAAATGTCTTAAATGTATAATTTACTTCCAGATATGGAAGAACGTCATACATTTCCCTGAGGAAATATCCTATTCCCAAATCACGACCATTTGTTAGTAAACGAGGTTTATTTTTATGTCTCAGGATTTTAACTTTCCTCGGAAAATTTGTTCGCAAAATAAATGGGTATTCTGATTTTCACAACAATCTTAAAAAATATAATGATTTATGTTTTTGTAAATTTGGGAAGTATAATTAAGTATGATAAAAAGTCAATTTTTATACAAGTGTTTTAGAAATTTTGATGAATGATTATAATGTTTACTTTAAAAATATTATCAATTTTATAATGAGAGGTTTGTGAATGAATGAAATATCAAATCTTAATATAACTATAAATAACCTCACTCCATTTTTCCTGGACATGGCATTCTTATGAAGTAAAAACACACACTCATTATGAACTGATGCCATCGTAAAATATATATAATTAAATACACTCAACTAATACTTAGTTGACCAACTCAGGGGTGTCCCTCTAACTGTTTATATTAACTTACTTGAATTAAATCTATTAGACAAAAGACTAAGGCCCAGAACACACAGTGAAACGCAACTGCGACAAAACCTATTCAAAACTCTCGGTATGAAACCAGTTTCAGACTATTTCCTCAGACGCAACCTAAACGTGATGAAATTTTCATACAGTCATTAGTTTTCTCTAAGAGCAGACTGTTTCAGTATGTCGAGTTTCAAACGCGACACGAGTTTCCTGCAAGCTAGTTTTGATGCAACTAATTTGATGCGTTTCAAACAGGTTTCAAACTTGTTGCGTTGTCTGTGGTTTTCTATAGGACCATATTACATAAACTCAAATGAAACTCAACAGTAACTTAGAGTTGCAGTTTCGTCATTTTTGCGTTTCACCGTGTGTTTTGGGGCTATACGCATAACGCATACGACTTTTGTTACGCGTAAAAAATGAGTGAGAAGTGAAATATTTCATACAAATTTAGTACATAATTTTTTTTTTACTCTAATGCAGGTTTTCAATTAGATAAGTCATAAGAAAAGTTGTGCAAAATATAAAGTAAATAAATAGGTGTCTAAGTAGGTATTTTTTTTAAAACCAGGTCAAATCAATGCTTTCGTTAAGTACCGTTGAACCTCTGCGCTGCGCACGTTATTTTCAAATATCTCTTTACAGCTTTGGAAAGGTTAAACAAGCGCCTTACAATACCGAGTCAAACTATAAAACTTCATATACGGGGATATTTTACGGGGGATCGTAAAATATTATTAAATAAAAAAATAGCCACCCGGGCCCGGCGAGAAATGAAATCACTGACAAGAAAAGAAGGAATATTCGCCCTAAGGAATTTGAATTCCGTAACATAAAAGATTGTCTTTATAAATCATAGACATTTATGTGAAACAAAAATCCTTTCTGGCCATAAGGAAAACGTCCCTGGGTTATAAAAACTGAACATACATATGTTTCGGAGGAAATCATAAATATTCAGCCGACAGAAAAATGATTTGTGTCTAATCCCAATACAATGGAATATATTATATTGTATTATGAAGTAGGTCAGACTATTGTTTGTTGTCCCGTTTTCTCCAGTGTTACCTGGGATAACTTTTTTATGAAAATTTCGCACTAGTAAACTGTATTGAGCTTTTTATTGGGTAACGATTCTTTCTTCGATGTCTTTTGTATTTTTTTTGATAAATGTATTTTGATGTCAATATCTATATTTTTTATTTATTTTTTATTTTATAAAAATAACATTACATAGAAAAAATAAATAAAATAATAATAATTCTTTTCCTTTTTCAATCTAATGCTCCCTAGGAGTTTTAACAATAAACTCATTTAGGGACAAATAAAAAACACATATTCATTTTATTCTAATACGCACTGACATCACTTAGATCACAAAATAAACACAATATATACAAAAAACAGAACCAATCCAATGAAAACATAAAACCTAAATCATTTCACATGTTTGTAATTATCTCAATAGCCCTTTAAAATGCGGTTTTTTTCGTTAATTAGCCCAAATCTATTTTGCATACAGAAATAAATAGACAGGTAACACATGTAGAAATCCTATACCTAGAGGTGTGAGATGTTTCGACTTAAAAAATTAATTCAAAACCCTACAGTTCTATCTAACTCTTATAACACGCAAACTGAAGGTTTGACTCCCTTGTTGAATACAAATTGGTAAAAATGGGAAGTGTTATCTTGTTAAATAATTACCATCACTTTTATTCAAACCAATCACATACCAACTCAGTCCTGGATTTAGTTTCAGTAACTCGAAACTGATACCCTGAAAATTGCTTTTGTTGCGCTACATGATTTTGAGTTTATAAAAAAAAAAAACAAGTAGTGTTGTTATACCAACTCACGCTTTGTAAAAATAATGGTTTTATATGTAGTATACCTTTAATATGTTTTTCAAAATATTATATTACGAATTATTCATAGTCGAATAAAATTTGACAAACAGTTTTAAATAAATCGGACTGTGATATAGTGGTAGAGTCAAAGCCTCCAGATTAGAATATATAGGTTTGAATCTCACTCCAGCACAATTTGTTACCTCGACTCCAGCTTCAAAATTGTCATATTTGAGTGCCTTTATTATAAGAACTCAAATGATTAAATTTCATTTAATTGTTTTTAAAAAACATGTCATCTCACCAAATTATATATTCATAATTAAGAGGTTTATATTACTGATGACGCTTTGAATTGTATAGTTATCATTTATTTAGGAACTTAGAATACTCAAACGAATTTTCTATGATTTTCTCTATTAGAGAAGAAGGTACAGGTACATGCAGGTATTGTAGAAACAGAGCAAAGATAGTATCACAACAAATTCCTGATAAATAAAATAATACAGCAAATAAATAATACAGTATGTTATAAACTACTACTGTATACTTTTTATTTATCCGCACCCAGTGGTACATAGGGTAACGGCATCGGTACATCAAGTAGTAGTATATAATTACTTAATAAGATTCGGGTACATATATATTATTTTCCATCCATTTTTCTTATTAAGAAACAAGTAAGTTTTTGAAGTAAAATTATATTTGTAAATTAATATATTGTACAAATTTGCTGTTATAAGTTTCCTTATTCTAAGAATTTAATCATTATATTGATTCTATATCAAAATACAGCATCGGTAGCGTATGAATTATAGATGCTACACTTTTACCAAAATTCCTATTTGGGTATCGGAAAATATTAATTAAAATTACTGATATTTTGTTGAAATAATTAACATTATTGATATCCTTGTAGAACAAGTTACGCAGTTATTCAGAGGAATCCGTGTATTTTTATAAGAAATTATTCATTATTTTTTTACTTCTAAATAAATACTGAAAGCCGGTGATGGAATGTGATTTCTAAATCCAAGTCCTGTCCAAGGATTTAAAGCATTTTACTTATATTTGCTTGTCCAATGTAATAATAATATAAAATAATAATCCTATGATTATTGGGTAAATAGACCATTTTTTTTCCTACCCAAGCCAGTGATACTTTTAATAACAAATAGGTACGTAGACATTTTAACAAAACAGTCTACCATTAAAAGAAAGATTTCAATATTGTATAAGACTTCTATAAATTAAATTCCAATGATCTTCTTTTAATCTTACCCCTTTGTAGTATTATAGACTGTTATAATGGGAAAAACACAATTTTCAAATAATATTATTATAGAGGCTGCACTCCGAAGATTCCCACCTGCATAGCGCACCACTGCGCAAAATGTAAGGCCGCAGTAAGCACTATGCATTAATAAGGGGATGAATCTGGGGTGAACAAAACCCAACCAACTTGTAGACAAAGTAAGATCACTATTTCTGTGTTTCTTCGCCGTGAACTGAGCGGTAACGACCCTTTTACTAGGTGGCGAGGTCCTGGATTAAGGAGTAATAGTTGTGGGGACCAGGAATTGCGATGTAGCCACAAGTAATTGCTCTGAAGAGATTGCAAGAACGATAAAATGAGGCGGTGCAATCTAAACAATTGTTTCCAATCAGAAGCAAAAACAAAAAATATTTAAAGTACGGAGAGTATTTTCGTAACGGTTATAGTCAAATGTAGGAAGGAATCTTCCTCGTACATTAGTTCGAAAAGTAAAAATATTTAAGAAATTGTAAGTAACGCGCTTTGACATTTTTTTTGTTTGAACTTAATTAATTTAATGGAGGCTTTCGTAATATGATTAAGATTCTGGACTCACAGTAAGGAGGTTCCCGGTGGGAACTCAAAAATATTAAAAAAATATTTTCAAAAAGCACGGATGTTTGAGATATTGTCCCCTGTTATTGAGACTCCTGACGCATGACGTATTGAAGTGGGTTAAAAAACGTACTTACTATTAATTTACTTAATTCACTTTTTTGTTATAAAAAATGGAAGATTATTCTGATTTTGAAAATCATTTTGTAGGAGTCTTATGTATTTATTTACAAAATGTAACCAGTTTTTTAATACTACTACTACTACTTTCCCTTATCCCCACCCAATGGTGCATAGGGCACTGTATTAGCACACCAAGTTCTATGTATCTTAATCATTTTTTTCATGAAGGTAAGATGATCAGTCTTACGCGTCAGAACAAGTCCAAGGTATCACATTTTCAATTTTTCAATACGGATTGTTAATATATGTACTTCTATTACATTTTTAAAAAAGGATTGAAATATAATTAAATTCCTTAACGGAAAAACTTATTATGTTCAATTTAAAAAATTATGTTTGCAGAGTAAGTGGAATACATATTTATATTTGTCTTGATTGCGCCTACTCTTCAGTACTTCTACTGTGGAGAAGTCTCACAATGGATGTAAAATGTAAATTTTATGTCTCAAAAAGGTACTTCGTTTGTGTGGATTAAAAGAATTACTGGATTGTTGTACAGACTAACTTCTCCTTGAAGCTCTAAATAAGACACAAATAAATACAAACAAAAATATGAACTAAAAGTTTAAAAATACAATCTTGCATTTTTTACAATGTGCCCCAGAATTGAGAATAATCAATAATATTATTATACACTGTAAATTAATGAAAACAATTGTTAGAGAGAGGAAGTACTTAAGGGTTGTTTAGAATCCCGTTTACATGAAAAATTAATACATATACGTATACCCACATAAACATTTCAAATACTTGTTTCTTCACTCTTAACGTCTTCAGAAATTTATTTTTTAAATTGTGTTGTGCACTTAATTGATGCTATATTTTTTACCCTAAAAGTATTAATATCAATTTGTTATACCTACTTTGTTCTGCATGCCTAACGTTAAAACATAAATTAATGAAGTTTAATGACATTCACGTAATGACATAAATCATAAATTTTTTTAAAGACATTTTTCCAAGAAAACTTATTTCAGGCACATAATAAATATAGAGCCTATGATGTACTTGCAAAGTGGAAGAGAACACTTCTTTAACTAATACTTTGAGACAAGAAGTGAGATAATCTTAGGCAATCCTTGGCTCAGGATAGATTTAAACTTTGGAACTTGACATAATATACTGGTTTAATTACAATATTAAAAAATGAAACTTAAAATTTTCCTTCCTACTCTGTGTTTATAAATTACACAAACTTTTATTAGTTCTTCATTCGCCAATTCTCCTATCTTTTAAATATAAAAGACGGTAAATTATTGCAGTCTTTTTTCGTTACACAGTACAAAAAAATATCGTCCGTCTAACCAATAAATAATGAATATTTACTTTGGTTATTACATATTTATCTTAACAATATGAACAATTTGGAAATCTGATAAAAATAGAGGAAAATTAGATTAAATTACAATAATTTTAAAAAAAGGAATGTAACAAAACATCAAAAATTTCTTCGCAAACAAACAATAAAAGTTATTATAATTGCATTCTACTCAAAGTTTTTAAAAAAACTCAATGGAAAAAGTATTTGATCAATTGTTTTAAAATAATGTATTGATCAACGAAATATGAATATTATTTATAAATATACACGTTGAATTATAAATTCAGACACTTATGAAAAGTAAATGCTTTTTTCCTGAAATAATTCTGAATTGAATGGCATTGCTTGGTTAAAAAGTCTGCAATTCCTTTAATTGTTCCGTTCATTAGTCGATTATCTGGAATTAAGCTTTGCCAGCGGAGCTTTTTCCGACGGCAGGAGCTTTCGGCGTTCCGGAAGGAATTTCTAATGAAATCCAGCGAATATTTTACTACTACTTCTACTACCTGAGAGCTTTGCCAACTAATTTAGATTTTTTTTTTTTAATGATTTTTAATGTACGAGGATACACTCATGAAGATTTTATGGAATTTTTTTTAACAGCTTAAAATTACCACCAGTTATAGTGCGTGCCGCAGTCTTCATATTCCTCATATTCAACTTGGCCTCGGGAGAGTTGTTGCAGATTCACCATTTTGTAATATTTTTCTTACGTTTTTTTTAAACATACTTATAAATATATGCAATAACTCCTCTACAAATATTATTATTGTTTTATCTTTCTTTCCTTCCCAAAACAGTAGCCAATTTTTTTTTTTATGCTGTTACAGTACGCAGTGGTATTAACTCTTTAGGTACATCCAATACTGATTATACTTAATAAAAAATATATTATGAAAGCGTTTTAAATTAAATTTTATATTTTTAATTAAAATACTTTTTT